>JAQGAG010000030.1:0-37938 GCA_034696835.1 Lepidocyrtus lignorum
TCCCAGGTTGATCCTCTCGAAAGACAATTGCAGCCATTCTTTGTTTGTTTTTCCTTAATATTATTAACAAACCAAATTAAATACATCGATTCAACCTATGAATTTACGAAATGACGAAACGAATGGATGATTATTTTCCTTCGTTTACTCTTACTACTTACGACCTTCAGCTTGGAATATGAAGTCGATAACTATAATACTATAATTACCTAGGTATTTTAAGCCTAACTTTCCATGAGTATCAACATCATGTTCCATGCAAAACATTTTCTCAGTTAGCCCCATGAGACATGAGTAAAAGTGAAATTAACAATGCTAATGGATGGCTTTGTTCGTCAAAAACATCAGATGCAGACTTTCAAATACCTTTTAGTTATATATATATATATCCTAGTATTCAAATGCCGGCTTCCCGTACTAGTAAGTAATATGACAGAACATGTTTCACAAGAGGTAGGTTTATCATACAAAATCATGAAGGATATTTGTGTAAAAACTACGTTACAATTAATAGTAATACCTACATACGACGCAGCTTTATGTAAACTATCGGGCATCTATAAATAATTAGAGATTATTATAAACGTTGTTTCAGTTAAAATATTGTGACAATTTGTGAAGAATGGCATTTTTTTCTTAATTTAAAGCATTTTTGAATATTGTTTAACGGTATCAGTCACATCATCTAGAGGTTGTGGTGTAGTTCTATCTAGATATTACATCTCATTGTCCGTATCCTGGCCAAGCAGTAGTTCCACAAGACATTAACACAGGTGTGCCGGCATTCAGTTGTAATCTTATTAACAAGGTTCCTCCCTGCTGTTCTTCGCCTTTCACGTATTTGCCGTACATTTTCTTCAAATCTTGTCAAAGCCGCGGACACAATAGCGATTTCAGGAGTTGTTGCATACAGTCTCTTACGTGACAACTCGAATTGCTTATCGTAAATGTAGCCTTGGAGTTGATACACATCCCATCCTTCTACCATATCTTCTGGTGTGGCAACGTACCCCAAAGGCCGCGGAAACTGTCTTGGAGGTGGAGGATTACCATAGTTGTCGTTTGCAATTATTGCCTCCAACAGCGTGTCAAACATCAACCTGATTGGATTAGGCTCATTTTGAGTATGGTATAACGTTAGCATCTTGTTCCAGTACGCCTTGAATCACATAAACATATTACATATATAAATATAAATGATATAAATTGTTTTTTTCCTTGAACATTTTATTGGGTTTATTTTTTACATTATTTGCATTTACCATCTCGTTTGTATTATAGTCGAGGGGAAATGGGACAAGAATGGTCCGACTATATATCCCTCCTTCTAGAGCGTCCACGTGTATTTGCAAAGCTGTTCTCCTCCTGGTAGACAATGAGACATCTGTTGTTGGGTATGATGTTTTGAACCCTGGCTCTCTATCTTCACCAAAGCTGACAATGACAAGTTTGGCTCCATTACAGTCGTTCCGGGTCAATACACCATCTCTTGTAAGGGAATACGAATAGCCCACAATGTTAACCCCCAACTTGGTTTGCACTGCGTAGTTAAATTGTTTCCTGTTTGCTATCATGACAGCCATATTCTTTGCATTTGTGGTACTCCGGACTAGCCTCTTGGCTATCGAAATGCTCGCACGGTCTCCACTGTTATTTGCACTGATGAGTTGTTTATCGGCTTCCCTGCATGCTTCATAAGCTTCCTCTTCCTTTTCGTCTGCTTGTTGGATTTCTTCGATGAATTCTCGTGCTCGTCTTAGTATCTTACTCCAATTAACAGCGATATTGATTAGATTTGCCAACTGCATGTTATATTCACTTCCCCAGACACTGCTAGTAGTAGCCTCCCATAGCCGTACGTTATGTTGATCTAGGAACACTCCATCTAGTCGTTGTTGGTGGCCAGCATGAGGTATTTGAACATGTCGATGGACTGCGTGAAAATCAGCATGAGCATCGTCCGCCGTTGACTGCGTAATTTCAAGCAATTGATTCATGAATAGTCCAAAACGAAACTCCATTGGTTGTGGAAACGGGATAGCAGAAACCCCATGTCCAAGAATCATCTCCCCAAAACTTCTCGGGTCCCAAGCACGGGGTGGTGTGACTGTCGGACCCGTTACCATTTGTCCTACTATACCTGGAACGAGTCTACCTAACCCTTCCTTCAATTCATCAATAATCTGACGATTACCCCGACCTAATTCATATAGGTAAATATAAATCAATTTTCATCTGTCATTGTTTATATCCTTATACCACCTCAATTATAAATGAAACGTGATATTGGGTAAATTAAGTCATATAACCTGGTGTAGCTCTAAAGAAGGACATTATTATGACGGATGGAAGGAACCAAAATCAACTAGTGATGAATTTATTACAATTACAAACAAATTTAGACACTCAAACAATGTGACAAGACTTTTTGAGATGTTAATCAGACTTAATACAAAACAATATTTGATGTAAAGTTACAATTACGAGAATTTAGGGTCCTTACACAATGGACAGTGGGGATTACGACTGATTACGACTGATTTTACTACAAAAATGGAGATTATGTGTACAAATAATAATTCCCTATCCTGTAAATTTTAGTAGGTAAAGGTAAAGTAGGTAGGTAATAGGTAAAGTAAGTTTGGTATTACAAGCATTGTTAATGTTGCATAACGACCAAATTCATCTAGTATGTCTTATCTGAATGGTAACGATATAATATGATGATCATGATGTATATTGCCTATTATATCCCTATAGTGTACACCATCAGCATCATTTTCCACTTCCGGTACAAACCCCATCACCATTACATAATGTTAGTGTCAGTGCATGCATTTTATAATATAAGACAATGCTTTTTTTAACATTATTATTGGCACATGATAATGTCTGTCTGGAGCAAGCAAGACCAAAAAGACTTCTCTTTACCCGGATATGTTTTTGGCATATTTTCATATCAATATATGACACCGTTGCTTTTGGATTACATACAGATAGTACACCAATGGCATCATATTTGAGAACCCCATCGCTACACGGAACATGTTGTACACATCATGTTAGATATGTGAAGAGTACTATTTTTTGATCGTAACATTTCACCCGTTGCTACACAGCATGATAAATTGAAATGAATGAATCTTAAGAGGTAAAGTTTTGGTCTTTGGTACATTTTTTTATTAGCATTTCAATTCCAGGACTTGTTCATTATATCATTAATCCAATTCATCAAATTCAGTCGATACTCAAATTAATTACTGTTTTGAGTATTTTCATTTTTCATTTTTTTCGCTAACATTTCTAAATCTCCCACTATCTCAAACCCGAAACTACAAATAAATTCATTATGACTGATGAGGAAAACACTGGGACCTCATGGGCTACAAATCAAATGGCATTACCCCATAACAAATGGTTTGAGAATATCCTTCTTGAGCAGCGTCTCCGACCTTGGAATATGGAGCTCAATGGAGACTATTGGAAGGACTTTATCCCAAGAATGCAGGCTAATCCTACCGACAACGATCTGATTGCCATGATGGAGGTGTTGGTGATTGAAGAGGAATTCTGGACTGAGGAAACTAACATGAATGATGCTCTGGGCTTGTTGGATACCATTTTGAAGATTATAAACCTGTATGGACACTTGATCAAGTCCCTTTGCATTCGATTTCGCCCAATGATTATCAACGAGCTGGCTCCAATATATGAGCAGATTAGGTTTGGTCCTACACTTAATGAATCAATCATTTAAAATGACATATTATTATGTAACATAACCATCATTTCATTTCAATTATACTTACAATTAGGCCCTACAAGGTCAAACTCCTGATTGCAGTGATCAATGACATGCCTAATCTCCGTCATCTTCAGATAATTGGAGGAGGACTCAAGTTGACCCAACAGGATTACAACACAATCGAGCAAAGTGCCATCAACTCACCCCAACTTGCTCAACTTGAATGGGTTGATGTATCAGAAGGCATGACTTTATCCTTTCAATTGGGTGAATATGTGGGAAGATCAATCCTTGGATGGAATAATGTGAAGACTCTATCCATCACATGGAACCAAATCTCTCTCACAAAGAGCAAATGCAAGCTGGAAATGGTAAAGACACTTTTCATCCGGGGTCTTGGCTCTGATGAGGATTCTAGCACCTCTGCAGCTACTACCAAAAACGTAAAGGAGCTCTTTAGTCAAGTGACTCATCTCGAGCTGGTGGAATTTATACCCATGCAATTGATCAACCTGGTCGGAGTGTTGAATGGCTTCAACACAAGGAAGCAGTTGGAGATTATTCAGTTTGACGAAACTGTTGACAATATCGAAATCACTTCAGCAAACATCTTTGGAGGACCATTGAAAACACTTTCTTTTGATCTAGAACATTTTGGAGCCAATTCCACTGGAACAATCGCTATCATCAAAAATCTTGTCAATGCTCTCGGTGTCGTTCCATGCAGCATTCAACTCATCATCCCTCCCATTCCTCAAGCTGAAAAGGACTCTCTTAAAACCAGCATTTCCCAAGGAGTTAGGAAAACGCCATGCTCTCAAGCACCATCCGTCACCATTGTGGATCGTCTCCCAAACATACCTCACGTCAATGATGAATTTGTATACATTTCATAAATAACATATTTGATCCAAATCCGACAACTCTTAAATATTCCTACCTAAATCTAAATTGCTGTTTAAAAATACTAAATACTAAACAAATTTTTGATGATAACACAATAACAAACATTGCACTACTTTTTCATAGGTAAAACCAGAATACTGGGGTGATGAGGGTAGTTTATTAATTAAGTAGTGATTATTATTGATTAGGTACGTAGTTTTTTACGCAACACTAGTAACACTACTAATTATTAATGTAACATGTAAGCAATCATTTAAAACATATTAATCATAGTATACATCCAGCTTCACGGGTAAATTGTGCGTACATAAGTATACGTACACGGAACCATGATTTTAAGTACACGTATTTAACTTTGCTCATATGTTATAAGTTCAACAATAATTGGTCACCTTTTTATAGTACTGCTACAGTGCTACGATTTTTGTTTTCTGTTACATACCTATATGGACGCTCACCTGGATATACGAACTTTCCAATATGTTTTCTCTGTTCTTCACACTACAGATTTTTTTTACCGATCGCACAAAACACACTATAGATATACTTACTTGACGAGAGCAAGTACTAAAAAATGAAAACTACTTATTACAGTTATTTATAATCTATCAGTGGTGTTTTTGTTTTAATAATCGACTGCACAATTAATGCTTAACATATATCTGATAGTTCCGAAAGACCATCTAGGACAAATCACTAATTTTCAAACAATATTTTACGCCGTTAAAAATCCATTTTCACAAACGCAAAGTAATACGTACGTACTGATACATATCAAACTCAAAATAGCAATATATTTATCCCCTTTTAAACAAAACAATACGACATTTTTATTACTATCTACTATTTGGGATTTGCTGATTAATTTACCTATGTGTGTAGTAGCCACAAATGCGTCTGGAAACTTGGCAAAACTTTTTTTTGAGCAAACGTCTTTACAAGATTGTGTAGGAGCGTTATGTATCCAAGAGTTTTGTAGTCTATAAAGTTCAAGTTGAGTCTTTCCGAATTAATTTCGGAACTTTTCTCAGACAAACTAAATTTTGAGGACACTCGATCAAATCCGATAAATGTTTATCCGAGACCAAACTGGGAGGTATTTTCAGAGCAACTACACTTTATGTATATGTTTTGTGTACAATTGCGTAGAATAGTGGGTTTGCGAAAAACATTGATATGAATTAATTATCACTTTTAATCTTATCATTAAATTGCAATGCCCAACATTCCTAAACATCCTGTCTGCTATTCATATTCATACATTACCCCATTCCGTTAAAACATCCGTACCTATATATGAGCAGATACAGGTGTAAAAATAAGCCATTAAAATTGCATAGAGTTAAACCATTTGACTTGACTGAACTGAACGTGCGAAAATGCATTTTTGTCAAGAGCGATATATTTTGTTCCCTTTTACATCCATGCATCCATTAGTAATGCACGGAGACGTTTTGGGGACATAATCTAATGAATGGATGACTTATTTAAGGATTCACGTACGTTAACCAAACATGAAACCGAATTCAACACATATCAGATATATACTACGTTATGACGCCTGTACTTATTAAATCTTCAAAATAAAACTTTTAGTTTAAATACAGGTTCTTTCCAATAAAGAAACTTTGCAACGTAACATAATCGTATTTTTTATCGTTTTTGTTTGTTATCATACTTTTTTATCGATAATGTTTATAATGATACTGTTCATAATTTCATCGGATCGCTTTTGTAAAATAAATATCCACTCTCCATCATCAATCAACGAACAATGATCACAATACATACCCCGAAATGCACAAGCAGCTTTATTATTCCAGATTTGTCCTTCCGACCTTTTACAGCCAAACTAGCATGATTATTTATATTGAATGTGCCCTACTCAAGCTCTAGGAATCACGCTAACATTAAGCCGGACTATTTCGTGGGGCGAATTCTGCAAATGCTGAATATTTTGTCACCAGAGAATGCCCTCTCATACTTGTTACCGAAAAACGCCTTGTAGTTCTTGGATTGTCCATGTCCATGGAATACTTATCTTACTGCTTGCAGGAGACAAATCTAAAAACTTTGGTACTCGATGCTTACTAAGCATTTCATGTTTCATGATTCTGCAAAATTAATATGAGCATACTATAAAATTTACAAATGCAAATACATTTCTGTAGTTTATGAAGGGGTTAGGGAGAAGGGTGGTCCTAGATATTGACCACACAAGAGAAAAGAAATGCAAATATGACTACTTACTAGAAATATGACTGCAGCAATTTTTTATCTGCACTTGCCAGTACCAACAACATCTATGGACAACTAACTTGTTTTGTCCACCCACCCTTTTTCCATGAAAGAAATATTGCTTTGATGTATGTTTTTTGACGCAATTTATGACATTTTTACGTACCCGTAAGGTATTATGGCTTTGGCATCTGTCCGTCCGTCCGTCTGTCCGCGCTCTAGCGTCTAAACGCGTCAACCAATTTTATTCAAGCTTCAAATTCAAATAACTTACATGTACGTCATTGTAATTACAATGATTTTATTTTGAATACATTCCAATTCTCATTTGGAAAGGTTTTTTTACTATTGCGAAATACCTAGAAACAACTTATCCATACACACTAAATTCATCACTTACACACAGAAATGAGGGTTAAAATTACAATAAAATAAAACGTTTTACATTTCTTAAAACATTTGTAACAACTTTTACCATAATTAAACCTTTACGTATTAACGACCAAATTAACTTTATTACATTCGATGTGGTTTGACGTAATGTTGAGCCAGATCTCTTCACCATTAGATACATATATGCATAAGACTCTACATTTTATTGAAACACTTTGCAAGGAATCTTGCGGAATCTGCAAACATACTAATTATCGATAAATCCATAATTATAATTTTGTCAAAGATTCAACAAATTAATTCCTAAATATTAATGTTCAATTCCATATTCCATAACGTATTCCTTTGAAATATGGTTTTCAATAATTGCGACATGTCAGATTTTTCTTTATTTTATGTCTTTGTCACGAATCAAGCCAAACAAAACCTAGATTACATCTGTCTCTGTGCTAGTATTTTACAAAACAGTAAAACATGCGATTAAGGGTAAGCTACATGGTATATAATATTATGAAGTTTGGGTGAAAGTTTATTATTCCATAACAAATGTATCACTGTATTGCATTTGAATGTATAAAATCGCATGCAATTGTGCAGAATACTTTGTGCAAAATGTTTTTAGTATTGTCCGTCTGCCCTTTTGTCCGTCTGTTTGTGAACGCGTGGATCGATTTTTCCTATGGATAGTTAAAAGGAAGAACGGTATTGCATTTGAAGGGAATACGATTATTGGAAATAGGTCAAATGTCAAAGGTCAAGGTATCGCGATCAAGCTAGTTGTGATGTCAGCGAATTATATCTCAAACATCACTGCATATAAAAATAATAATTGTCAATATGTGACAGTTCCGCAAACAAATATCCTCCCATTGTATTTCCACGTTTTATGCTTATACGATTGGGTGGCTATTTATGTCGTATACGTTAAAACAATTAGAAAAATTCAAACGTAACGACTTTGATTGCTAATTTTAGTGGTATATAATATGTCATCAGGATCATTTATAATTACATTCTAAAAACAAATCAACCTTTATTTGTGCCATAATTTTCAAAAACCATACATATCAGAGTAGTATTGCTGTAACCAATGTATAAATGATCATAACTGTAATAATAATATTATGAATCACGTTTCAGATCACGTTCAGACTGAAAAACATTGCGAACTAGGAGCTTTACTTTGCCGTAACTCCATTTTGTGAACTTTTTAAACTGAATACGGTTTAGTACATAAAATCTGTATCACAATTAAATACTAATTTCAGTGGGAGGATCCTCTCAAGAAAGGCCCTTACAAGAGTCCCGAATTTCAGGACAAAAGTGTTGAGCAATGCACAGTGGAGTTGGTGGATTCAAACACACGGAAACCAAATAAATATAACACTTTATCAGAAAGCCAATCATTTTCGTGTAAACATTCATATCATGTACTTTAATAAACATATATTGGAGCAAAATGGTAATGGGCACATTAGTCGTCATCATCATCTTCTTCTCAGAATCTGTCAACAAGCATTTTTTTAAAAGAGTCAAAGTGTGAAAGTAAAAATAAGTCATACAACTTTATTTTATTTCTACATGTGAAGCCTTAAACAATACGTGACACATTTAATTTTGGTTTTAACCACTCAAACGTGGTCTTTGCATTCAACATCTGTCGTAAGTATTTATGTGACTGTGTAGTCTTACTGGCCTTTGGCCTAAGAACTTGTGTGTTTGTGCCTAAAAACTAAAACCCTTCAGATAGCAAGATATACTAATCACGAGAAACAAAGCAATAAAGATTTTTTGTAAAATCTTGTTGATGGATAAGAAAACATGAATTCATGAGTCATGGTGTATTTTAACAAAAGTATTAGTAAAATACCTAATGCTAGATATATTGTCAAACTTAAAGTGTAAATCAAGCATTTGGTCCTACTTGTTTATGACACTTTTACTTTCAATCGACTCTACTCACCCAAAGGCACACACAAACCATTCACTGTTTACATTAACCGCATTTAGTAATCTGCAATCGAATAGAAAAGCATCTGGACCATACAACCCTAATAATAATATGCCTAATCCACTGGTTTTTAAAGCATAAGATTAGAGAAACACTTTCTGAAATAACCACATTATTTTTGTCCAATTACATACTGTCATATGTCAAGCAAATAAACCATAAATATTCGAATACTCCAACTTAAACAAGATCAAGAAAATATCAAGTTGAGGCCCATCCATAGTGAACGCAAAAGTTTGTTTATGGCATGGCCCTGTCAACTCGGTTTGATATTATGATTCTATGACTGTAGCTAGTGAAACTTGAAAAAACATTTACTCTTCCAATTATTTCGTTAGAGTGGAACGACATGGAAGGACATACAATAATAATAATAATAATAGCATTATTATATTTTCAAAACTGATTTTCAACTTAACAAAAGTTATTTTATTTTTCCCCTAAAACTATTCGACTATTAGATTTGTTACATTTATTTAAAACTATCAAGTGTTCATTTGTTCATACTGTGTGAAGGGTTAAAGGATTAAAATGAATGCGAAACGAATAAACGCTGCAAGAACAAGGAGGAAAAACCAGAATGAAGAACTTGTTAAATTGGCCAGACTTCTTCCATTACCTGGTTTGGTTACATCCCAACTTGACAAAGCATCCGTTATTCGTCTCACTACCTCCTACTTGCGCATGCGACATGTCTTTTCTGATGGTAAGTTGTCAGAGTTGTATATTTTTTTAAACATATTTATTAAACACTCAAACAGTTTATTTTATATTTTTGACATTGTAAAGTAAACAAGTTCATTGCATTCACTGCCAAATATCACTTGCCAAAATTTAACGAGGGATACGATGATCTTATAGTCATGGATGGAGATTTCCTTTTTTAGTTAAAGGCTTGTCTTGACAATTTTAGACTTTTTTTCAGTCATTTTTTTTCACACCATAAGCAACACTAATAATACTATTTCTTATTCTAAACTTTCAAACAAGTCAGATTTTTCACATTCCGTTGTGCGCTGATTGAGAGCTATAGAAATATAAATTAAAGCTTTTAATTACCAACAGGCGAGATTATCTTATTTCATTCATGATATATAATATATACCTATACCTACCAACATTAGTCTTCCACTTTCAGGATGCTTGTAAATATTGTGTTCTGTGGCAATAAATGTTCTTTGTACGGGTCTTTGCAAGGAAAATATGTTGTAGATAACATGACCCAAAGTGAAGACAATTTTATATACTTATACTTATGCCCAATTAGCGCTAACGATCAAACAAAAGTTATTTCACGACAGATATACCTACATATAGTGGAGATATATTCTGTGATTCACTTAAGTATGTTTACTTTACGTTCCACGAGGATAACTAGGAAAACTTTTTATTATTTTCCATAATCTATTCAATTATTATTGTTTACCACCTCAAGTATGATCGGAATGTTTTCTTTCTGGGTCGCTAATGGGAGCTCATGTTTTACTCATGTTTAGTCTTCACAAATACAAATTGCATGTATCCATGTTTAAAGTCAATGGACGTCTTTGTTCCATTTGGTTCCCGTTTTCAGTACAATAAACACAAGTATGCCGAAAGGAAACATTTACTCAATGAAATACAATCCAAACTCCAATACAATGTCTGTATAGAATATGTTTGCGTTTTATGACATATTGTAAAATGTCATGTCGATTTTGGTATGCATGTAAATGGCAGCTCATGCAAACTTAGCTGGCAAATCTAATCTGACCATTAATAACATCTCCAATTCCTAAAAATGAAGTCCAATACATCAAGATCAAATTACGTATCTATTTGTTTCGATGAAACTACGCAGGTTTCTCTTTGATTATTGCTCATTGAAGTTTAATAGCAAACCATAGGGATTCCCGTACTACAAATTACTTTGACATGTACACTTTTATATGACACAATACTTTTTGCAGTTTTGTACTTTTGTATTTGCACAAAGGTGTAAATACACTGCTTTAACATTCATTTTATACATACCTAGATATGTATATTGTTTTCAAACATATTTTTCTCTAGTTTTTAAAGACAGACAAAGTGTCTTCTATCCCCATTCTCCATTTCAATAGGACTCATTTCATAAAACGGAAATGCAACGGAGAATGAGGTTATCTATTGAAGTTGGATTTTTGCATGGGAAACATTAATGCTAACACAATTACAAAAGGGAAAGTGGATAAAGGGAATTGAGACTTTTGAGGTCTGGTCTGGTCTGGTCTTAAAATAGGTAAACCTGTAAGATTTAACTTTCGGAAACATGAATGTCATGAATAGAATAGACATTTATCACTGAAATACTTTAATGTAATATGAGATTGATTATGCGTCAAGGAAAAATATGCCTCCACAAATTTAAACCCTTCTACAAATATATCATGTTTGTACAGGCAGCGCAGACTGAAGTGGACAATCTATGGAATATGTATTCAATTTTAAGACGACGTCGATGAACAATAGGCTGAAGAAAAGAACATTATTTGTCATTTAGGATTAGTACTTTTTTTGCTTAAACATTGGCTTGTCCGTGTATGGAAAACTCGCCTAAAATTGTTTCGCAGGAGGTTATTTCCCCGACACATTTAACCCTAAAGACACCTCCCCGAATGCGAATTTCGCACTATAAGCTATTTTCCATACAACATACAAGTTAATTGCCCAAAAACAAAACCTCCCTATCAGAAAACTCCCGTATATACATTATCTAAGCTCAAACCTTTATAAGAATCCGACAAATGTATATCTTGTTTTGCAAGCGTGTACAAGTCATGAAAATCCCAACACAATAATATTTTCTGCTCGACTTGAAGTAAGGTGGATGTGATGATCGACTCTCACAAATACACATGGGAATACGAATATTAACCCTCTTTGTAAAATACCGTACGTACGTAATTACATTCTTTTTTTCAAAGATGCAATTTCTTCATCACTTAATTTCATTTTTGGAATGTTTAAAAAAGGATTTTTCCAGTTTTGTCTTTTGGAAACTGTACACGATGTGAAATGTTTCGTTTGAATGTTTATACAACACAATAATTATAATTATTCTTATAAATATTTGTAGGACTTGGTGATGCTTGGGGAGCGCTTCCACCTCCGAGAGAAAATAACACGATACCGGAACTAGGATCACATCTACTCCAAGTAGGTCCAAATCTAATACAGGGAAAATGTACTTTTAAAATAACAACAACAAATTATTAAGATAATTCCACTTTTTTTTATATCCAATTACAGTCTCTCGAAGGCTTTTTGTTTGTTTTGACAGCAGATGGGAAAATCATGTATATTTCCGAAACGGCTAATGTTCATCTTGGACTTAACCCAGTGAATACAATTTCCTTATAGATAAATAAATACCTTTGACCACTATGTACATCTATTCATATTGTCGTTCAATTTTCTTTACTAGGTTGAACTAACAGGAAACAGTATTTATGAGTATATTCACCCTGAGGATGTTAAGGAACTAATTGAGATCCTATCAATTCAACATCCACTTCCTCAAACTATCACACATAGTAAGAATTCTAGTAGAAATTCAGGTTACATTTTGTTTTTGTTAATGTTTGACACAATTTTTTTTAAACTCGAGTATTTATTGTATGATAGAAACCAACCTCGAACGAGCATTTTATATCCGGATGAAATGCGTACTTCCCAAACGGGAGGCTGGATTGATTACTTCCTCTGAATACAAGGTAATTTGAAATATTCATTGAAAATTGCATCTCAGAAATAACACGTTTTACAGGATTATCCCACCATTATCATTAACTAATAATAGTCTTATCATTTATTGTTTTGTATTTGTCAAAGGTTATTCATTGCAATGGCTACTTGAAACCTAGTTCTGCAGTGAATGGTAGAGCTGTTTTAGTTGCATTTGGACATTCTATACCACCATCCGCCATTAGGGAGATACGAATGCACTCGAACATGTTCTTGTTCCAGGCTTCGTTGGATCTAAAATTTTTATATTTGGATACTCGGTAATTTTGATTTTGATTTTGAAAAATCTATATATACATATTACAATATTGTACAATCGTTGGAACTTATTTCTCTCTCATAATATTTCCAGACTCGCAGACCTAACGGGCTACATGCCACAAGAGTTAATAAAACAATCCCTCTATCAATATATCCATAGTTCTGATATACTTCATATGAGCGACTCCCACAATATGTGTAAGTATATGATTTTTGGATAACACAAGACATATTATTATTATCTGTTTGACACCAATCATCAATATTTCATTATAATTTCTCATCAAATATCTCTACAATTAGTGTTAAACAAAGAGCTAGTGACCACAAAGTATTATCGCTTTCTCACCAAGAATGGAGGCTGGATTTGGATACAGTCCTTTGCGTCAATCGTCTATAACTCGGGATCCTCTCGACCCCCCAAATGCATCGTCAGTGTGAATTATGTACTCAGGTGAGTAGCAATACGACATTTTTTTCTGTAAAACAATTTACAATTTTTAATGCTTAAAAGATGCTGACAAAGGCAATATACCACTAAAAGAGTAATACTTTATCATTATAATTAATATATCAACAGTTCTTGTGAAGAAAGTGAGCTTGTATTATCAAGAGAGCAAATACAACAAGAGGATTATGATACTGATGATAGTAAAGAGAACTTGAACGTGGCAAACGTTCAAACACCAGGGACCCGACAAGAGAATTCCGTGCCTCCGTACAATAATGTACGCAATGAGCAAATATCCCCACCCTCCGATTTTAACGTCCACACGTATCCCTTAACACCTGTATATGATGAAGACTACGTTATGCAACTCGGCAACCCTTCCACAGTCGTATCGGATTATACAGAACTCGCCGAAGCGACATCATCCGATTTACTGTATCATGCGACAAGTACCACTGGAGCAGATATAGCATCCTTCCCTTGGCTAATGGAGTACACCCCTATATCTGAGTTGGACTCTCATCCCAATAGCATTAATTCCAACAACCCTTATGTGAGTACTTCCGTTTCTGGAGCTCCAGTCAGTACTGATAATGGAAATTACAGTGGAACTACTCACGCCTACGCCACCAATCAATTGGATCACAACGTCGTGGCACAACTTGAAGAAATCGGACACAATGGACACCCAATTTATGGAATCAACAACACCCATCATCCCCATCCAATGCAACCCTTCCCATAAAGCAGTTGTTCCTAGTTGCGATTATTAAAGTTAAAACACAATAACAACGTCAAGTAGAATTACATTAAGTAGTAAAGTAGTTAAAATAAAATGTATTTGTACAAGGGTATTGTATATTGTATTGTTATTGTAAATATTATTACATACCTATTTCCATATTTTTAAAATCCATTTTGTGAACATCAGTAATTACTTTTATCATTAAATATTAATACCTAATGCATTCTCGTTTGTACCTCGCATGTAAAGTATTAAGGTCTGTAAATCATTAATTGAAAATAAAAATACTTTAATAATTCCCAGATAACTCAAATATCAAATGATTACCAGATAACTCAAATATCAAATCCGATTCAAAACACATAATTAATTTTCTGTTCAATTTATTAGCTCAAATTGAAACATCAAAGTCGTTTTTAAGCTATAAAAATCGTCCACGGTCATATCAGATCATTAACCCCATTAAATGTTTTCTCCAAAGCTTGGTATAGCCTATGAGACAGTATAGTTGGGACGAGTTTCATCTGACATGACATCACTTCTCTCTGACCCCTACTTAAAAAAACCTTGTCTGCCAAACTTCATATACCCACCTAATCGTGATCAAACCTAGCTTGACCAACCTAACCTGACTTGATATAAAGACATTCAAAGCCATCGTTTGAGCGTGAGCGCTTTGTGTAAGCCTTCATCTGGATTTGCTTGCTCTTTAACCGTCTATATTGCTGGATGGATGCAATTCGGTACTGTAGTTATAAAGGTGAGAGGCACAACGGAAGTACAAGTAACAAACTGTTTCCTAATGATAATAACCGTGTTTAGCATTGTTTTATACGCTATCAAGCACGGTAATGAATAATGTACGGTTACTGGCATGAGGTAAGATTGTAACTGGTGATTATAATTCCACTCTTACCAGTCCTACCCCAACTTTACAGCTTGGATTTAAACCTTTTCCGTTTAAAGCAATTTTACTCATATTTTACTCCTATCGAGTGTCATTCAATGCCTTTAGGGAAAACGCACTATTTCATAACATAATGTTGTACACTTTGATTTTTTGATTCGAGATTTTTCTTTTGATTACTATTAATACGATTCAAATGCGATCTCTTTTTTTTACTACACATAGACTAGCATAAACGTACAATTGGACTTGTTAAACGTAAGATTCTCCATAACATATTCATAGTTTTTCTACCAAAGAGCAATTTCTGGTAACAAATATACTTAATTAGTATTAGTAGGTACCTTTTGACAACTTTACTCTAACCAATTATTTTTTTCTATTTATGTGTAGAATATGCTACAGATTCTTCATACCAAATTATCGTAATTATCATCAACATAATACACAGACATGACCTACGCAGATTTTAGACACAATAAAGTGTTATCTCGTCATAATGGGTTAGCCATTCGTCGCAGCATGGACAAGTACGTGGCTCATTAGCAACTTGTAATATTTTTCCACCTGAAACAATATACATACCTACCTAAATACACTAATGTGGCAATGGAGCTCTTATCTTCTGATGGGAGTGAAGTTGGCACCCAGCACCCATGACGTTGGCCCCCAGCACCCAACACCCATTAACTTGGCGCCCATCCCCCAACACCCATATTTTTTGGCACCCTAATTTTTAGGCATCTAATTTTTTTGGTCCCAGATTTGTTAGCACCCAACTTTTTTTCACCCAATGTTTTTTGGCGACCACATATTTTGGAACACATTTTTTAAGCACCCATATGTTGTATCACAGAAAATATTTTAAACACCCATATATTTTTTGGATCCAAATTTTTTGGCACCCATATATTTTGGCACACACAATTTTTTAAGCACCCATAGTATAGTAAATTATATTAAAATATCTATACTTTAATTTCCTTAATTTACCTACTCCTGTTAATTAATTAACCAATTTTTATAAATCACTCACAAACAACAAGCAACATAAAAATCATTAACTAGTACTTATTCGACATTCCTTGTATCAAATAATCCAATTTACATTATAAAACATCAATATCTATGATTTTTGTCTCCGTAAAACGAATTACTATCTGTGTACACAATATTAACATTCATTTATTGTAAGTTATTACCTAAATTATGTACACTGCGTATTGTAATGTATTAAATTATATATTATGTATATTGCAAGCCACCTACGGCTCCCTATATTGCAGTAAATGGGATTAAAGGTACGGACTAACAAGGGAACGACACTAGGTGCACGGAGTAACAAGGAAACGACACTAGGTGCAACAACAAGGGGGCAGGACTTAAAGGGCGGAACAACATAGGGGTCGGACTTAAGCTATGGACAACAAATGGCTTTAAGGGACGGACTAAATAGGGGCTATCGGACATCATCAAGACATCGGATTAAAACAATTAATTAACTTAGGCAATTAGTTAATTATATTAATATATAATACTAATAAATATATTTATTAATGTTTTTCCAAATTTATGTACCTAAGCATTTGACAAAGTTGGGCCCATCGAGCAATTTAAATTGTATCGCTGCTTGTTTTCTGCAATAAATAAACTATTCTATTATTTAATATTCTATTAGTAATATGTATAGGTGATTCACAATATTACATTGAGCTCCGTAGGAGCTCGCCGTTTTTCTAGTTGTTCTATATTTGCTTCCAAACGCAAACTTTGCTTCACCAATGACGGCTTATCATTAAATTCCTTCATTAAAAATCAACCACGATTTTCAGTTGCTTGTCACTTTTTTACTTCACCTTTCATGGTGTATACGTATAGGTGTGTAAAAGCTTGTGTAGACAATGTAGAGGTATAAGTTATAATTAAGGGAAATAGTTGGAATAGCTACCTGAACACCCGAAACCAATCATGTATGTGATAGCTGCATTAGTGAATGACGGTGGTGTTGGTACTAAGGAGAAATACGCATAAAGTCTGCATGTCTAATGCTGAGTGTTGCTCTAAAGTGAAGACCTCAGAACTTCAGCCCGATTCGTATATAAATTGTCAATTGGACAGGGACTTAGGGCTGATTTTAGTGATGATGCTGACCTGCGCTGAATTCAAAACACACAACTGTAACTATACCTTTTTCTTTGGGTATTATAAGGGGGATAGCATTTTTACGGATGTTATTAGAATGAGGTACAACTTTCGTATTATGTTAAGTTTAAGTTGCCCTATCGTGTGGCCAGTAAAACATGCAGCACGTCACAATAACATTTGTTCCAGGCCGATTTCTTGCAACGAAACTTAACTTGACGTTGACTGGATGTAAATACAATGTTGCTCCTCTCACTTCTGTATTCTATCTCTTTTTTAAGGTGAAGGATTTGACATAATCCCTCTCCCATTTTAAATAATTTAGGAGGCTGTCACAAAATTTAGGTGCCAAAGAATTTGGGTATTGTTCCGTCAAATATGGGGCCCAATTATTATGCAGGGGCCGCGGTTGCTAACTTCACATCAATTAAAATGACGTACATGTAAGTTATTTGAATTTGAAGCAGGTATACCTAATAATACAATTTATTAGTTGAAAATTTAAATTTTGGCTTTTGTAATCAGTGATTTTTCAGTGACTATGTAATTGACACTGTCGAAACACCATTGAAATCAGTGTTAAAAATACCTTTCTTTTGATAGGTACCCCACGCGATATACCTTGTCATTTGAAAAAAAATGATGACCTTGACCTTTGACCCACTTCCTGAGGTCCGATTGACCCCAAAAACAATAGCGTTCTTACATTTTACCATATGTACCTCAGTGCCAAATTTTAATACAATCGGTCCACGCGTTTAGACGCTAGAGTGCAAACGGACGGACAGACGGACAGATGCCAAAGCCATAATACCTTACGGGTACGTAATAATATGACCAAGGGGCCTTCTCTTTGGGGAGTAATATTTTGCCAGCCTGGTCTATGCTGTACTAATCTGTATGGGAGCTCAATTGCAAGTTCTATTCCCCATGGGATGCAGATATAAAGTAAAAGTTGCATACTTGTTGCTCGTTATGGGATCAGGCGACTGCACGACGGAAAAGGACGCCATTAGGGCGAAACAATCATCCCCACCACCCTCGAGAAGCATTTTTGTGGCGTGTTTGCTGCGTTGCATCAGCCAAAGCATGGAAATTGAGGGATGACGAGGCATGGTCATCCTCCTGTGGCAGATAAAATATACATACCGAAATGCCACTGGTGTCGCTTTGCAACTTACTCCGCTTTATAACCTTTCTTATTTGGAGACCGAGGCAGCTAGAGTCTCATTTTACTTTGTTTCGGATGCTATTTTTCTCTCGCAGGTATAATAAATTTATGGGTGTCTAATAATTTGGATGTCAAACAAATGTGGATGTCAACAAATTTGGGTTTTAAAACAAATATGGGTGCTTAAAACATGTTGGTGCTTAAAACACTTTGTGCCAAAATATGTGGTCGAAAACAAATTGGGTGAAAACAAATTTTGGTGACCAAAATTGGATGCCTATAAATTAGGGTGCTAAAAACATTTGGGTGCTGGGGGATGGGCGCCAGGTGCTGGGTGCTAACTACATGGGTGCTAGCCTGGGTGCCAACTTCATGGGTGCTGGGTGCCAACTTCACTCCCATTATCTTCTGCACACTGCATATTTCTTGTAACAAATTGAATTATCTATCGACATTTAAATGAGAAATGTATTTGAACTTGGCATTTCACGTTTTTCATCTACACAGATTTTAACAGATTTTTTTACAATTTGTACGAGGACAAAACGTGTGGTTCCACAATTTTGTGCTCTTATTGTTACACATTAGTACACATTTTTATTAAGGAATCCATAACATACGAGAGCCCAAATTCATGAGAAATTTGAAATTTGTTCCACCAAAATGCTCATGATAATATTGAAAATATAACCCTAACCCAATTTATGTTGTGATGCTAGGAACATATAAAAGACATAAAAGGATTTTGTTCTTGATAGAAAGTTTACTGGGGAGCAATTATAAGCAGTTATACTTGTAAGATAATTGACAGATAGCTATATATCCCG
The DNA here is from genome assembly GCA_034696835.1 of Lepidocyrtus lignorum. Lineage (NCBI taxonomy): Eukaryota > Metazoa > Arthropoda > Collembola > Entomobryomorpha > Entomobryidae > Lepidocyrtus > Lepidocyrtus lignorum. The sequence goes on from JAQGAG010000030.1 coordinate 19,563, forward strand.
GAAGCGAATAGTCATGTGAGCAAATTGTAGTCTGCCACGCCACATGCATACCAAATTGCAACAATCAATAATAAACCATTATTTTGCTGATCATCAATATATGCCGTTTTTTTGTTACATATTATTTTACATTCAGTAATACTTTTAATATCATTAAAGTGAAATTTCTCTACTTCCTTTATGACAGTTCCACCCTATTTGTTCTTGACGATTGCGGATTGTTGTTGGAAACTTTGTGAGTCACTCAAAATACTAAAACATTTTTTCATTCTTCATAATTTAAATTCCGAATGTATATAAGGTAGATGGGACGAGAAATGCGACAATAATCCCACATCTAATTGTCAGAGCGTTAACGGTACTCCAAACATGCCAATTGAATGCGAATATTGGAAGGCTCCTATCTGTTTAAGGGACTTAACAATATCAAAGTTTTCCTCCATAAGTATTTGCCCCACGAATTTTCATACGTGAACTTGCTTCTAACTCAAATTGCTCCACTAGTATCATTCATGAACTTTGTAATGAAACATTTACTTTACTTTGTACTTTGTATTAATCTGTTTATGTAGGTATGTTCATTTTAACTATGTGTAGCGTGTTGTTTAAGGGAAATCTTTTAAGTAACATGACTTGACCGGATTACCTAATGACAAAGAAGTAGAACTGCAACCAACTTCATTTCCAACTTGCCTTGAATCTAGCCATCATAATTAAACATGTAAATCAATATCTGTAGCACCAAACTCATCATCAATTGCGATAACGCTATTTTAAAGAAGCCCATATTGTGTTTGTTCCTAAAATACTGTATATAAATTTTAAATGCTGAATTGTGTAAACAAAACAATGTACACTGAAAGGTCCGTCCAACAGCTTGAAACACGAAATCATACAATTTAATTAACGTACGGTACAAGTTTATTGTTTTCTATAGTTCTATACGTGAAGCAATAATTATCTGTCCATTTCATTTTCTTTACGAGCAAAACGATTGTTATTATCGTTGCATTATGAAAGCCAATCCACCGATGGTACTCCTACAATGTCGTCGGCTTTTCAAGATGCACGACACATGTTTCGGACTTTCATATGCATATACCTACCTGGTACACATTGAGTGAGTCATTGTCATTATCAAGGTCATCATTATAAGGATAAAACAAATCTTTTTACACCAAACATAGCTCCCCTCATTTTCCCTCACAGATTTTCTTGTATTTAGAGAATATTTGCACTATGGCATCTAGGTGTCCATTTACCTGACGTTGATTCATTTTTATTTCGTATAGTTTCGATGATGGCGATTAGTAAGTATGCGGATTTACGATGCATAGGTATACATAGTTTACATACTGTAAGGATTTTTAATAACACACATATTTCACGGGAAGGAAGACGAAGAAAAACATATTTGATCGTATAAAAGCTGTTTTTCATCGAAACCCGTCACCATTCCCTTTTTCACTGGTCACAGGGATCACAAACATAACATAATTGTAACTGGCCCATGGTTGCTTATTTTTGTGTTTAGGTATTTGCAGTAAAACACCTTATGATTGAATGATGCACACATTTAGACGATGCAAAAGGGATGGAGTGATATGGGAGACGAACATATATGTCTTCTTCCTCAGAAGCTCTTGGGTATCCCACTTCTCCCAATTCTCCTATTGTTAACCCTCTTCCTCCTCAAACTAGCATTGATCTCATTTCCCTTGCTCTTATTTTACTTGTACCAATTATGTACGTATCACAACAGGACGAAAGTTGATGGAAACCCCGACCGGTCCAACTTTCAAGACATTTCTTCAAGAACAAGTGTCGAAAATGTTTGGGGCAACACGAAACACTTCATTGAAATTACAGTATTTGTTTCCCATACAGAGTAGAGTAGTTGAATGCAGAGTTTCCTGTCATCCATCAATCAATCATCACCCTAAACATCATTCTTAAAGCTCCGGTTCAATTGTTCACACAATCAAGGCCAAATTGCTTGCATCTTAATCTGCTTTGAAACATGAAAGAGCTAAAACAGCATTATTCTGTTGCTCATTTTTTTTCTCCGTAATTCATTTTGTTATCCTAATCCTAATCCAACTTCTAATAAATAAAAATGACCAGTGTAATATTTACCTGGTAAAATCTTACAAATCTTACTCTTCCCAAAATATCCATCCATATCATTTAATTTAACAATGCACAAGGGAACTACATGCTCTATTTCTGATGGTGATTCATTGTAAATACGGATTTACAAGATTCCCTGTCAGTAATTAGTAATTAGCTTCGCCCACCCTGTCACCTTGTGCCCCAATAATCATCCATTTCCATCGATAAACACGTTCTTCCGTTTTCTTTCCCCCTGACTTGTCAAGCCACAACTGGGCTGCCCTAGCCAATTTTCGATATTTCACCAATGGACCACCTCGCTCTAGCTTCTCACAAATCATGAGTGTCTGAAACGTGGCAGCTCTGGTTTTTTATCGTTGCCTCACGCTAAAATACACTACTTTCTCTCATTAATCCCATTAGCTTTACATTCTCCTTTGAGGCTGGCGCACAACGGTGCAAATCAAAGGTAATAATTTATTATGGATTTTTCAGTTTGACCAATCCCGATAAAACGTTTTGGTTTGGCTACCATTCTTCCGTTAAAGTAGATGAGTTGCCGTGTCTCGTTATTTATCATACTTTTTCACGATTTACGATCAGACATATTTTTTAAGGGGTCGCTCATTCACAGACTTTTTACACATTCGGAACTCATGCTAGCTTAAGATATTACATTTCCACACACTTTTAGAAAAGAGATTTTGCTACAGCAAGTTTTAGCATATATTTTTATTGCAATTCTGCTTCCTTTCACATTCACCAGGTTTATTGTATCACCACGTCATAATCAGGGCATAATACACCCGTGGGACGGTGAACATTACTTAGGATTACATATTAGTTGACTTAGGTATAATATTACATGACTGGTGAGTAATACATTATGATGAGATAAGGGAACGGAAGAAGCCTTCATAGGGCCAGAAGGTACCATCGAGCCTATTTCAGTGTTAATAATTCCTCCATTATTACTCCCACTCCCCACACTACTGGTAGTACTGGTCGTGGGGACGCAAGAGTTTCCACTCCCCGTATTGACAGAACTGCTTGGCGGTGCGCCAGTAGGATAGAAATTACTTGGACGGATAACTGGAAACGTTGGTCGCATTATTACCCTCTTCAATAATGGGCAGTGTCTTCCCCCGAGAAACATTGTTGTTAGCTCTTGCGTACTACGAACCGTTTGCAGCCCATTAGAGAGACACTGTTCGTCGTCGCCATTAAGGTCGACACTGAGGTTGGAATATTGCTCGAGTTCCATTTATTAGCCCCAGGGGCGTAGGAGCCAGGGCCTCAGCTTCCATATGACTGTTGTTGATTAGCATTTTTTTTAAATTTGCTGATTATGACGCCCACTAATGCTCAGGAGATGGTGGAGCTGTTGTAGACTGCTAATATTGTTGATGCTGTTGATGAATACGATTTTGGACTTTGGAGGAGCTGATTTATTCAGTTGATTTATTGGTTGGTGGTGTTGGGAGGAGAAGTGACACCTACCGTGGTGGTCCGCTTGAATGATTTGCATTTAATTTTGTTGCATACTCCTTTCAAACTGGTCCTGTTCATGTTTGTTCGCGAATAGGGCGAACAATTTGGCATTATACGGCAACGTCTTCCATACTCGACTAAATACTAACTCGGACAAACAAACTTATTTTTAAGGAACAATTTTTTTATCCGCAAAAGTTTCTTAACACTTAAAAGGAAAAAGTTACGTCTGCCTTTGAAATGGCTAACTTATCTTGCGTGATCTTGAGAATAAATCTGGCTTCACTCTTTTTGCTAGCGCTATATAAGTTGTATCGTATGCCATAACATAGTTTCCGTGTTAGGTGGGTTGAGTATCAAGGATTTTTTTGCAACAGTTTTCTTAAATAAAGCTCATTAATCTCGTACCCACTGAACCAGATTGACTTTTTCTAGTTCGCCGTTCTGCTAGAAATACGAAGACAAGCTGTAGTTCCCCATTGTTATGCCCACTCATATTTTACCATGAGTTTTCCTCAGCAATGAAACTTTCTGTTGCACTCTCCTTGGCATTCTTCCTTCCCCAATTCCCCTAACATGAGATACTTACATATAAAAGTATGGTCTACGTAAAAGATTAAGTTTGAAAGGATAATTGTGATAATTTGGAATCCGATTATGTATGTTCAAAACTGTACTACATTTTTTTGCATTTTATTTGGCTTTATAGAGTCACTTTATATTTTTCCATTAAGATTTGTCGCAAATCGTTCTGTAAAATCTTAAAAGTCGAGCTTAGTTTACATACAATTAGGGCGGCGTACGGGGAATCCGATTTTGTAGTCAAAATTATCCTATCCCTTCCCATCAGCAGTAGTTTTACCTGCTTAATGTATTTTTGTAATCTAATAGTTGGTACTATTATTTACACACTTTTTAGTGGAATTAGAACATTATAAGGCACGTTTAAGACCCTTGGCGCATGCAAATAAAGAATCCTAAACAATGGTTGATATTTTGATCTATATTTCCAAATACCATCCACAAAAGCACAGCGTGCCGTTATAAGTCTTACTAGATTTTTATTACACTATAATTCAAAAACCTTACAGGTACGTCATTGTAATTACAATCATTTAATTATTCATACATCAGGAATATTGACCTTATGCAATCTAATATCTTATAACATTGTTATATTAAAAATACAAAAAACGTTTTGAACGTGCTAATTTTAACTTTGTATAAACTAAAGTTAAAAACGTATATTTAGGAATCAAGTTTTCTTTGTCCATGTAAATTGCTAGTTGTTTTTTTTGGAAGGCTTTGCGTCACAAAGTTATCATTTTGCATACTAGAAATACGAAAGTGAACAGATTTCTTTCGGGCAACATGTTGATCATACATCAAATTGAAGTATTGAAGATTGCATACTATAAAGGACTAGGTAGCGTGTCGCTGAATATACAGCGATCCTAGCGCCAAAGGAAGCAGTTTATCTAATCTTATTTCAAACATGCATAATTCAAACTAATCAGTCAAAATTCTGCATTTTTAAGTTAGGATTTAGAAATGCATCCCTGCGGCTTGCGGTTTTAAAAATAATTAAATTGACAAATCAAAACAGCCTTTTTCCAAATTGCCAAAAATGAGTGGGTATCTAGTCTATAAGTAAGTATTTGCTGTATTGTTTCAGTTTATTAAAAAATACTCTATCCAAAAAATATAGATGATCTGATGATTTCGTACATGACTCATTTAATCAATAATTTCTATTTTGGTTAGCCAGGGCCTAGTCCTAGTCCCAGGTTCATACTAAAAATTAAGAATAAATGTACAGCAACAACACCAAATTGACGAAGATACAAATCTACAAAAACTTCAAAAACTTTGAAGCAAAACAAATTCAACCCAGCCAGGCATCGAACCTGCACCGGACGGCCTGTCATTTTTTCCGTATTAGTATTAGGATCTTAATTTAGTGTTTTTTTTGGGATTGTTTATGTAAATGTTTTTTTCAATTGGCCAGTATCCATCTATACCTATGTCTGATACTATGTTTGTGTTGCAAAAACGCAATTATCACAATAATATCACAAACTGTTACTATAATTCGTTATTTTTCCCCGTACTAATAAACCCCATTCACAATTAAATAATTCCATTATATTGCAATGGTCTATTACGAAAAGCCCAGTATTGTGAGTTGGAATATGCACAGTAATTTTTCTCCTCAACTCCTCGTAAGAATGGTACATAATAAGGAGACCACCGAGCTTATACGAATGCAATTATACTATATTACACAGTTTTGTCAAAGAGGTTTTATGAGACTAGCCCTATCATCATTCGATATGTTCGTACATGATCTTCATTTTGAAGATGACGGGCGAGGGAATAGTGAAATAGTCCATGGCCGTCCAAACACAATAGGTTTCGTTTACCATTTGTTTCTCTGTGCCAAATATAAATAAAAAAATATGCATGCGTACAGACAGATGGACAGATTATAAAGCCAGAAAACGTGTACAGGACAGGGACAGATTATATTATAAATTATTGAAATTTAATTAAAAACAGATTAATTTTAATTGACGAATTATTTTGTAATCACTTTAGTGTATACTTATTACACAAAACAATTTCAAACTAGGTGTCAAACTCAAACGAATGATGGGTATGGTTTGAGAAAGAAATAAAAATGCTACACAGCGGACCATTACACAAAAACAGTATGATTTGTACGGTTTTAGACTGTGGTGATGATCATTCATTATTACGTACCTGTAAGGTATCAAGGTATGTTATGGTTTTGGCACATGTCCGTCTGTCCGTCTGTCTGTACGCGCTCTAGTGTCTAAACGCGTGAGCCGATTTACTTCAAATTTGACACGAAGGTACATATGGTAACAAGTAAGAACCCTATTGTTTTTGGGGTCAATCGGACAACGTCAAGTGGGTCAAAGGTCAAGGTCATAATTTTTTACAAATGACATGATATAGTAAATGAGGTATCAAAAGAAAGGATTTTTATTACTGATTTCAATGATATAAGTTTCATCAGTGTCAGTTAAATAGTCACTGACAAATCACTGATTAAAAAATCCAAAATTTGAATTTTCAACAAATATTTGATTATTATGTATTATAGTGAAATATACAATACAATTGGGTGGGATTATTTGTAATCAGACTGATTGTGTCATTGGGTGAGAAAAACAATCGGTTGAATTATTAATAGCCAATTTGTGGAATGTCAACAAAAATACACAGAATGAGTTGATTTGCAACAATATAAATAATAATATGCTCTTAATGGTTGTTGGTTAAAACGCCAATAAGGATTTTGAAATTGGTGTACACTTATACAAATAGCTATAGATGCTTTCGGTATCCCACCCTTGGATAGTTGAATTGAAATGTAATGGATCTGGAAATAGAGTTGTGTAATAAAGTTTATGTGTGGTGGAGAGCAACAATTCAGACACTTATTAACCATGTTTGTCGACATTTTCACATTAATTAATAAAAAGGCAGTTTTGCGAGGTAGTGTCATTAACTGGACTTGCTACTGAATACATAACAATAAGACAAGCATAATTCATAATGAATCAGCATGATTTGATATATACATAGTAAATACTTCATAATAGATAGAAATCTCTCCCAATTTTTCCCAATATTTTCAAGGCTTTCCACCACCTCATCCTACTTTTACAGAAGGTGCTTTTATAGTAGAACAGATTAGTGAAAGCAATAGTGTGAAAGAGCAATAAAATTGCGGGATTTGCAGGATTGGGATTTGGATCTTTTCGGTGGAAATGGAGTTACAATAAGGCGCAAAGCTAATTTTGAGCTACATAGCTGGGAAGGATTATCATCGCAAACCGGAATATTGTCATATATCTGCTTTGGGGATCATGATAGATGATGGTGGCTTTAAAGGCCAAATGGATGTCCCTGTTCCGAGTTATCTAACGATAAGAGGGATGTGAAGCTAACCCAAGTCATTTACTATAATTGGCATTGGATCGATTGTGATTGTCATCATAGTGGCTTGCTTTCATTTCCAAGCTGATTTTAATAAGGGACTGAAATGGTCATCGTGAGCGTTTGGTTTTTGAGGCGTTGGCATATATTGCCGTGTTTTATAATATGGGGACTACTGCAACGGAAATGCCAATATTTAAATTAATTAAATTATTGTCAATTTTGTGTGCTTTATATAATATACCTAGGCAGATTCTTGCATTACAGTGCTAAACGACGTTATTTAAGCAATGGTATTGATCGATGGAGAAAATTGACAAAATGATTTTGCTATATTGGTATACTTAATTGTTTGTGCATTACAACTACATTTTCATGCTACATTTTCAATACGCTATGGCAGTGTCATTGGTTATCTCGCCTGGAAGTTTCTTTTCTTTAAATCATTCAGAAAATACTGACATCCGTGAGACATATCGACTTTTTATCTGTTTGTATTGTTAATATTAATTGAACAGAATATTTATCATTTTACATGGCTCAATGCTTAACTAAGGTAATCTTCTTCTCTCATTTGGGTTATCTAATACTTATTATCTAATAATTCAACGGTAAACACCACAATATTTTAGGTTTACACGTACGGTTTTTAATATGTCTCCCTAAGTCATTGTGGGGGATCGCAGCAGGCTTCTTAAATCACATACCAATTTGCTTGCTCATTGCAATCTGGAGTGGTGAGGGATCCCTTGTAGGTATAAACATGGACAGGATTTTCAGTCACGATAAGCTGGGTGAAGTCAATCGGATCATTTACTCGAATATTCTCATCGTGCGTGCAGCATTTCCTATTTTACCAAGATTCTTGACAAGCGGGGCCAGGGATGGGTGGCTAATGCCGGGAAGTAGAGACATGAGGCTAGTAGTCTCTTATAAACGTAGCGAGACTTTTTGAACGCAACAATGGTCATCCCCATGAGGAGGACACTAATGAAGGCAAAGCAGATTTGCGCTCTGGTGTAGTCTATCACATGATCGTTGTGGGAGTTAAAGTTAAGCCCCTCCTCTGCCTCCTCCTGAGATGTGAGGAATATGGAGAAGTAGGAGCATAATTATAGAATGAAATATGAGATTGTGGGACAATTTAATTAATTAAAAATTGCGTTTTTGATGGGAAATATAGGGGAAAGGATGAAAATACATATTATATGAAATGAGACCTCTTCTTTGTCCTGATTTAATATCCTGCAATTTCTCACAGGTTCTCCATAAGCCGGTGTTGCTGGCGACGAATATTTCTCCTTCGCGTGATTGAGATTTGTTCTAAGCTTGTTGGAGCATTTCTTCCGTTTGAGATACGTAAAACCTGTAGAAACGTTCATTCATACATCAAATGCGGTTGAAATGTAATTTTAAATGATTTTCCATGAAAAAACTGCACCAAACCAAATGAACATGGCTACAAATGCGATGATAGTTGACAACAGCATCATTTTCTTTTCCCTCCTGACCCTCTTCAGTATTGCCTCCCTCCTTCCTTTCTTCCTCGCCACTAGCTCCAACCTCCGTTGCTTGTCATTCCTTTGCATATTGGTTATAGCGAGCGCTGGACATTGAGCCACGACGCCCTGAGCATAATGGAGAGAATTCCACCCAGTGTTGACTGGAATTCGTGTTATTGGGTGTTTCAGGTTTTGGAGGAGTGTTGGATCTCGACCTTGCCATAATATCAATTAAAAGGCACGAGTATAACTTATCGTTAACTATTTTACAATGTCATACTCCATATTATACAATATTCACAATTCCTCAAAATGTTTTTCTTCAGGTTTCACATTGCCCCAAGCACGTAATCACTTTCATCACAACAGGCCATGCTTCCATGCTAAAATATTTTTGCAAAATGTCATGTTCAACTTTCCGAAATTCTAAAGAAGAACACGACCATTGATTACAATATTTAATATCAGCATTTAGTTCGGATTTAGTTTATTTTGTCAATTCCTATCCATTCCACTTTCTGTCAATATGAACAGTTTGAAAGATAGAGAATATAGAGAGCAAGCATTAAGCAAGCGTCAGAATCTCTGCCCTCTCCCGACCTACACATTTTCCATCAGTATTTTTATGTCCATATGTAACTAGGTATTTCTGTATCAAAACATTATTTCCTCAATTTTTACTGCCTATTCCAACCGCAACCTCGGCATATTACCAGTCCTCATCCACTCAATAAGGTTGATTGATGATTATGATGAAAAATGAAGAACGAGGAAAAGAGCCAAAGAAAACACCCGAAAATCCACGTTCGCACATTTATTCCTGTCGAATCGAGAGAATTTTAAAGTATAGACCATGCTGAAAATCATTGCCACACTGATACATCCTGTTCACAACGTGCCACTGAAATAAACTGAAGTTTTATCCCGATCCATTTCAATATCCCAGTTCCGATGCTCGTTATAAAATAGAAACTTTAGGGAATTGGTGGATCTCCCCTCCCCACACCCAATTACATAAGGATTATGTCTGAGAGCTCGAAAATGACTTGTTTTCATGTCCTAAATATGATCGTTTATGTAAAAATAGAGGATTTTTCATTTCTTTGATATCCTTCAGAGGCTATTTGGAGTTTAGCGTGGTGGCTGTGCGATATCTTCTTCCGATCAGTTTCATCTTAATCGTGATGATCAGATAACCGTGATTAGACTGCTGACTGTGTATTCGGTCTCTCTACATGGAATAGGAGGGAGATGGAGGGATTCAATTAGGACATTTGGATTTTGTATTTTTCATTTTGGAACACAACGGTATGTCTCAGCTATGATGATGACGAGACGACTTACGGTTACGTTGTGAAGTCGTCGGAAATAAACGAGTAGGACTTTTTTTGTGGGTGCGGGATGAAAAATGAAGGTGGAGATTGAAATAACGGCAAAACAATAGCGGAAGTGAACCAGTTACTCAGGAAAATGAATCTCACTCTTTATTTCATGTCATATTCCATTCATTTTTAGTTCGGAAAGTACTGCATATTCGAAATATTAAAAAAAAAAGAGTCGTAGTCGTAACGAAAGAATAACAATATCGAGATAGTTTAGTTCGCCTTTTTTATGGAGGCCGGATATGCACCTACGAAACTGTACTGTAGAATGATGGACTATGAACATGTAATCAATCGGTCAGGTCATCATAAGTCGCTCATGTCATGGGACTCGAACTTTGAGAATTTTGTAGAAAACTATGCTATATATAATCCATGACATCATCGTGGTAAATCTCGTCACTACTAAAGTTATGTCAGACAAGAACACCTTCATGGTCCGTGGAGGCATGACATAAACTTATAAACATGCAAATTATTGCAAATGCTGGCATGCTGGACTTTGCCTTATTTACAATCGTTAAAAATAATGACGCAATTATCTATGAAAAACTTCCCCCATGAATACCTATGTAGCTTTCGACGGAACAAATGTTGATGTTTGGAGTTATATTATTTCATAGTTTATGCTGTACTTATGTCGATTCTTCTAATAGCTCATAAATGGGAAGTCTTATTGTCAGGCTTTGCCACTGTAACAGTTATAAAAAACTTAATTAATGTGAATAAATAATAATGTGACACAATACTATATATATCAATAGTATCGATCGATCGACAACATTATTTAATCGCAATTATAGCAAATTATTATTTTTCAGTAGTCCAATGGAAAAGGTTTTCCATTCATAAATAATAATAATTTTTTGTCCAAACATCCCTTAATCCAGCAGTGATTTTACGATTTTTTTCCCTTCTCCATTGAACAAGATGAAAATTCATGTACTTCATTTTCAATATCACATTAAAAGCTATCAAGTTTTAGCAATTGTGGTTAGATTTGCCATCATAAAATTGTAGCTCACTTTCATTCCCATTTTTGGAACATTGGTAAAGTGGAACATATTTCCAAACCATGTTTTGTACATATTGCCCTGTTTGGAGGTATAATTCAAAATGCATTTGACATTATTGCAACTCACGTTTGCGCGCCGATCTGTGTAGCTTGTATCATTTAAAACAAATCAATGTTTGGAGGTTTCTGTGAAGCCGACAAAAACTACAACTGCATTGCATTCGAATCTTTTGGAGTGTGAATTCAAGTTAGAGGCTGACATTCACGCTCAGTGGAGAGTCTAGTTAATCAGTTTAACTAATCATTTGGCATTTCTCTAACTTTTAGAGTGCTTCTCATGGGTATCCCAATTTTGATGATCGTGTTTATGACAATTTCATAAATACTTGAATTATTTGCCAATCGAAATCGATGTAGAGATTTAATTTGGTTTGACTGCATTTGTAAACGCTGTCGTCTAATATTTCTTGTTCTGTAGTGGATCGGAGACAATATTGAAAGGTGTTTAAATAGCAATGTACATTGTACATTATTATTATGTTATTATGTATCCTTGAGTGTATCGGTGAGGATGAAAACGAATTTAGCTGAATATCATTTGATATAACATTTATCTTTTTAGATGTCTGGAGTCATCCTCATGTATGTAGGTATATGTCCTCGTTCTGTTTCATACTACAGAGCAAAATATATTAAATGATAAAGCTCACGAATAATGTACCTATCTTTGAAATATTTACAAAAGTACACATTATGCAACAACTTTAAAGTACCTTTATTTGATTTTGCAACACTTTTCCAAATATGCGATTTCGAGGCAATCCATTGGATAAACATTTTTGATTGCATTGTATGAAAGAAATAACTACTAAATGAATTCTAGATATTTAGCTCCGTCACTAGTGGTACTTACTCCATACGAGTACACCTTGACTGTAAACAAAATTAAGTTCAAATCTAACGGTACAATTATCAAGCCAATTTTACGTACATTCCACACATATTTCGGAAATAAAATAACAACTATATCTTTTTGTTTTTCGAATTTCTTCCCAAATTTTGGAGTAATACTTTTAAGGTTACCTTCTTATTATGTATATACTTTTAAAATGCGACATATAGTAGCAGATATTTTAAATGAATCACTTTGCCCCTCAAAGATTTGGCGTTTTTTCCCTTTCCACCAATGCCATTACTGGTGAACTTTATTTTTCATTCATCGCAGCTCTACTCTGAGTAGTTTTGTCTATTTCATGTGTTATCATCTACCGGATGGGATAATCTGAAGTAAAATGACATGATAATTTGGAACATCAGCGAGACAGAGTAGTATATTACGCCAACTTTCGTAGCTTTTTTGAGCTTATTTCTAAAATAGTACCTTGTACTAAAATCGGTGTGACTCAAAGTATAAGTTTCTGGAATAATTGGAGCATTTACAGTTCATTTACATCCACTTTCTACATTTTTATAGGGGAATTACTAGTTACAACCGGCTTCTGATCAGAAAATGACTTGTTTCAATCATAAAATATACTTGCATGCCACTATTTTCTATTTGAAAGAGGAGGTCAGTGCATATTTCGTTCCGTTTTATTCCAATCGTGATTACAATCGCAAAATGGAGATTCAGATAACGAGACGAGATGTTTATTTTGTAGAGTTATTTTTTAAGGTGTAAAATCCCTTTTATTTTAGAACTTTGAAAGCATTTTCTTCATTTATTACTTCATTTTACTTCACTACCACTAAGACATTAATGCAGCCGATCACCATCTCTCTAGGTTTATACTTTCACCTAAACTTGAGAACATATCTGCTGCTAATACTAAGAGATTTTATGACCTTTATTATGACTATGACTATGTTTGAACATCAAATCCGTGAAACACTTTCGTATTCCTCAACCAAAGCAAATGGTGGGGCTACACAATATTTTCATTTTCAGTCAACGCGCAAAACCAACTTTCATTTTCACTTCTCGGAATCCCATTCATGTTTCTACTAATTCTATCACTTTGCTTCGGCAGCAGGCTCTGTCGGTGGTTGTATAATTATACCGAGGATGACTTTATTCAATTTTTTTAAAATACCAACAGCAGCACTGAATATTTCAACGAGAAGCTATATGGGCAATTAAATTACTATATTGGCTGATAGCTATATCCGGTCCAGTGGTTCCATCAAGAAAGTTATTGTGGACTAAATTGGAGAAGGATGTGGACCCTTGAATATTTTCCCTCTTCCTCTGCACCGCCAGACTCTCGGTCACTTGTATTTAATTTATTTTGCAAATACTAACTACTGACTACTAACAATGTATAACTACAATTTAAAATATCTTAAATATCTTAAATACAAATAAAATTGTTATTGATTGATATTTATTGATTACCAGCCTACATGTGATGAATTGTATTGCAATTGCAATGTGATTACTAACGGATGGGGATTATTATTACACATGGTGAAATAAACGATATTCGCATGGGTGGCAATGATATCAACATTTATATACTTAATTTAATACTCTCAATTTGAATCACCATCTTCTTCGTCACTGGTACAACTGGTAAAAGAGTCATCTTTTGGGTTTGTCTGGAATTTTCTTGATGAATACCTCCTTCCAAATCTTGATTCAGTCTTCTTTTCTCGACGTTTATTGTTGCAGGTTTTTTTGGAACGCTTTGTTGCTATATTTGTTTTTGATTTCTTCTTTTTCATTTTTTTCTTCTCATCTGCATCATCACCGTTACTTTCATTCTCTTCATCGTCATTTTCATCCATGAACATGTCATTGGTTGTAAGTTTGACGGTTTTTCGTTTTCTAAATTTCCTTACTTTGGCGGGTTTTTTCGGGATTTGCTTCACCTTTTTATAGTCCAAACGCTTAAATCCCCTTACTTCTTCCTCTGAAGAAGTATCATTCATGTTAGTCGCGTGTTTATTTTTTTTATAAATCCACTGTTTGCTCGTAGGGATTTCTATGTGATAGCGGCCAGTCCTACAATTTGTTGCGGCCGTGTGCTCATTTAATTCAGTTCCCCGCATAAATGTTTTCAAACAGTCCCGGTCCCGACAGCAGTACCTCCATCGATCTTTACGATCCAAATGAGTCTGTTCGTGACGTACCAAGTCCCCATGTGAATTGAAACGCCTGATGAAAATACGAGTTTATAAATTAAAATTAAAAAATACATAAAATGCAGAACTTCGTAAAATTTAATAAATAAAAAAATAAAGATTTTCATATTAGTCCATTACCTTTCACACTTTTTACATTTATATTTGCGTTCATCAAGGTGATGACGCATATGCAGCTCATAGGCTCCTATATCAGAAAAGGCTTTTCTACACGTCTCCCATTCACACGTCCATGGCTTGTTAGGACGACGTCCTCTCCTTGGTTCAGATGGGGCTTCACGCTGTGCAACAATTCGCCGTTTTCTTTCTGGATCTCGATCTCTTGTGGTAATCCTGTCAACGGCAATATTCAACAGGGTGGTCGGAGAATCAGCAAACTGAAGAATTACAGATCGTTGGCGATCACTTAACGTTGTTTTAGGAACATTTAGAGTATAACTGGGATCCTCTTTTCGAAGGTGAAAATTTTGACTTTTGTGGTCGCTATATTTTTTCTTGATTTGTGGTGGTGGTGATGGTGGTCGAGGTGGCGGCGGTGGTCGATCAAATGTTTCTCCATCCTCGTCACTGCTGTCATTTTCATTTTGCCTAGGAGTAGGGATAAATCCGAGACCACGCCCGCCACTCGATGGACCAGGCAATGGTGGGAGGTTTTGACGAGGTCGAAGTGTGCCTCTTCTGTCACAAGTATATGACGATAATGATGATGGTAAAACAGATTTTAATTTTGAAGCACGACGCTTATTATCGGATTGTGAAGAAGTTTGCAGAAGCGTTGCTGTAGTTGATGGGCATCCATTTAATTCATTTTGTTCACGAGTTGATTTAAGAAGAGTTATTTGAATAGCTGGTTGAGGGACAGGTACAATTTTCAGAGACATTGACTTTTCCACTGTTGTGATACCTTTGTCACATCCACCAGAGGTGGATACATCCACACAAGGAGAATGTGGATGGGATTGTTGTTCAGACGATTGAGATTGTGACAGTAATTCATTAGACATTGATTCATCATCTCCACTAGTAGTTTTCACGCCATCATTATCATCATCAGGATTTCCGTTAATGAGGAGTGAAGATGATGATGAGATTGTCTTAGAATGCCTCACCTCAATGTGACATGTCTCCATTCCCCTCATGATTTCAATAGTTGTCCGTGATTCTGGCTCCTCATTCTTATCAATAGCATTATTGTTTAAAAACGATGGTTCTAATAAAGGAGATGGTATAGGAGATAATGATTCATCTGGAATATCTTCCTGAGAATGGTTTTCACGAAAAACTGATAAAGGGGCGGTTTTTTCAGGGGATACTGGTTGTGATGTCACTGATGTCTCCATTTTATACTGATTTTCATCGCCCTTATAATTATCATCGACAGATGAGGCACCAGATGATTCCGCATCGAGAGGGGATTCATTTTGTCCAGGACTTTGTTCCGAAAACCCTGATAGAGGGACTACAGGTGTCTCACGGGATAGTGACTTTTCCACTGTTGATTCAGGTTCCTTACCCACTTCCATATTTATATCTTCATCACCTCCACCAGAAGAATGTGGAGAATGTGGAAAGGATTCATGTTCAGGAGATTGTGATTCCTGAGATTGAGGAGGGGCAGCAGATTCTTCCAGAGACATTAGTATTTCTAGTGTTGATTCAGGCTCATCCTGTTCCAAAAATGATTTAGGAGGTGATTGAGTAGTAGGTGTAGGTTCTCCTTGATTGACGGTAATATTAAGTGAAGATGATGATGACA
Organism: Lepidocyrtus lignorum; assembly: GCA_034696835.1. NCBI lineage: Eukaryota > Metazoa > Arthropoda > Collembola > Entomobryomorpha > Entomobryidae > Lepidocyrtus > Lepidocyrtus lignorum. The sequence continues at coordinate 35,934 of JAQGAG010000030.1, forward strand.
TGGTTGGTAAATTTCTCGCTTCAATGTTGCATAATGTCTCAATATCCCTCATGATTTCATTTTTATGAACGGTTGGTGGTGCTTCATCATCATAGTCGTCGGGATCCCCAAAATCAATGTAGTTACTATCGTCATCATCAGAATCAAGAGTTTGCCCTTTATGAACTGGCTTCCCTCGACCAGGTGAAGCACATTGACTATTGTCATCGTCATCGGCCAAAAGTGAAACCAGTGATGATTCCGAGAGGTTATCACATTCCTGTTCATGAGGACTCACTTCATTTTGACTGAACAATAAATTTAAAACAAAACAAGGAAATAATGTCTATTAAAACCGTGAATGTTTGATACAATTAATACAACAATAATTCTGAAAATAATGTCACAAAATAAATAAACAAGACAAAAATAAATACCTTGACATGGGCATAGAAAGAGAAAGACCAATTTGAGGATGAGCACTTGCTTCTCGATTTTCACGCCTCTCTCGAACGTAATCTCTTATAACATCACCAATTAAATTTGGGAGACTAGCAGGGTCCTGCATACACTGATATTGTGTTTGGAATCTCATCTCATTCATACTAAAGTCACGCTCCCGTTTTAAAAAGTTTGAAAGGGCACTCATACTCATTGAAGAAATAGAACACGGAGGATGATCAGTAACATTATTTGAAGGTGGTGGTTGCCCTGTTACGTTTGGTACTTTTTCGTTGCTCATTTTGAAATTTACAACATCTCCAGTCCAGTCCAACTAATAAAAACACAACAATAAATAAACTAAATGACAGTTTAAATGGACTGTATATAAAACAAATATTTTGCACCAAAACAATTCAAACTCAAAACTAGTTTAAGCTTTTCATACAAAATGACCATTCAAATCATTGAAATGATATGACCGAAAGCACATTTTAGTAAATGACTAGGTATGTAGACATATTAGCAATCTCAGCAAACAAGAAACAAAATACCGGTTTGGTGGGCTTTTTATTCCATTAGAATGGGGCAATAAAAGACAGGTTTAATGTGCTTATTTTCGTACAACAACTTGAACACAAAAGCACCTTTTACAAAACCAACAGTTTGCAACTGTTCAATATTAATTAAAAATCTGGAAAGTGTGACACTGGGTAATTGACTTGATTTATTCACTCACTTCATTGTAGGTAGGTAAAGCGTCAATAAAAGATAATTGTGAATCATCATCAATTTTTGTACATAACATAACGTAAACCGTTGACTAAAAAATGCGATTACACAAATACGATTGGGTGGCTTGTTGTTTATCTAGAATAATTTACAATAATATCCTTCTCACTTTATTCGTTTTTAAGCATAATTCGAGAATTCACGCATGTATGTTTAATAGTTTTTCACGGTTAATTCAATACAATGAGTAATAATAAAAACGGTTTGGAATCTCCAATGTTTTTTATTTCCAAAACCCACAACATCATAATATCATCATCACATTCCCCATCATCCCGAGAAAGAAGAATACATCGTTCCGTTGCACGCTAAACTGCCGCTACAAATATATTTACATTTTGAAATCAGTCAGACTCTCACAAAACCTACGAAATACTTAGCGTTCGTTGCAGTGCAAATTTTTTTATTCCTTTTCAGTCTTTTTTAGTTTTTGGATATAAATATCAAAAGGAGGGAGGTTGGATGAATAAATGTGGCATGAGACCTAAATATAATTTACCTAACTCTCCCGATCGAAGCCTAACGAAAGTCATTTTCTCTCCTTTCCTTTTCGGATTTTCACTCTTGCGTTTCTTACGAAGAAAAATATATAACGTCATGTGAGGGATTGTTCAAAAATATTACTACTTCTGGCAGCTAATTGGCAAAGACTCTGGTGCTAATACGCTAACCGCACGCTGGAGAAAGTCGGGAGGAAGCGTGTGGATTTTTTTATATTCCTTCATGCCAAAGTGAGTCTCAATCGGGCTGATTAATGAATGACTGCTGCTTCTGGTTCCATTAAATGAATCTC
>JAQGAG010000031.1:0-37819 GCA_034696835.1 Lepidocyrtus lignorum
AACAAGCCGGGATCGAAAAAAGTTGAAAATTTGGGCTAAAATGCTCGATTTCCACATGTCCCCATTTACCCCATGTAATCGTAGCAGGCGAAATCGTATGTAAAAAGTTTTTAAGTGCTACGATTTTTATTGTGTAATAATAACGATTTAAATGATATGATTGCTCTTGTGTTTAGTGTACAAATACTGTATTTGTATAAGTGATATATTTCGTGTACACGGTTGATTAGTATGTGTACAGGCTACCTGTATCGTAACCGCTCGCGGTGCTGGTTTGTATTAACGTCATGACTCGCACTTGACTATCAACCAAAAACTAAAATTATGACGTCCCAAAAGGCACACGGACAGTATTTGATTAGCCTACCTACAATTCAGTATAATGGCTCGGTCACCCTAACTGTTCCAGTGTAATTTTTACATTTTGTTTGAATGGTTAGTTGGAGAGGGTAACACTTCGATAAGTTTAGCCTGATGAAGAGGGCCTCTATATAAAATTAGGACCGTAGTCATCTCATTGTCAGTGCTGTGGAGCAAGTAAAAAGGAAGACAGACAATAAATTAGTCTTCTACGTAATCCGTAATCCGAACATTGTAATGAAGAAAGCTCCTGCTTTGCTTTGAAGGAGTTTGCTGAGACATCTGCTTATCTGAACCAAATCAAAATAATCCATGAGCATGTGCGACAACAATAGTATAAAGAAGGGACGATTACATACATGATACATATTACATTTATTTGACCTTTTCATTTCATTCCGGGGCCCTGACTCACAGCTACGGGAGCATAATTTATAACAAGTAAATATTTACGGGTTAATTAACTCATGTCCATGCACTAGGATTAGTTCTAGTCATCTCTCTCCTTGAAACGTTACAGGTCAATTTCCCCCGAGGTGGATTTCCCCCGAAGTATCAATTCCACCCAGGCTAATTTCTCCAGTGACATTTCCCCCCTCGGCGTATCCCCCGCGGGACACTTTCCCCTCACACAATTCCCCTTAGACTTTTTTCTCCCAAGAAAACCTCCCCCAAAATTGTTATGTATGTCGTTGTGTCTTATGGGCAATTGGTATCCTAGCTGGGATGATGATGAAATTGGGATGGGGTTAAAATTGCTCTAATTTTTTTCACAATCTAGTACTGGTGAATGCGACTGGTAAATAAATCTACTTATGTAGAACAGCCGACTTTTAAGTAGTCTTGGTCCAAATTGCCCTGCTAAAAACCAAATGTTCAATTCTTATGTAATGAAAATTGTCATTCATTTCCTGGAAGACAATGAATAGTCCGATCCATCGCAGGAGAATTGTATCGTAGAAATGGGCAGAGTCAATGATGAAATGAAGGGTACTACAGTGTTGCATGAAGCCAATATTCATTTTACGTAGCTGTTTGAAAATATACTTTGGAGTTTATCCAATTACTTATTGCCAAATTTTTTAGCGCCATTAATATTTGTAAAGAGTAAGAGATGAAAAGATCGCCTTGTTCTTTAAGGCGTATCTTTCATAAAGTTCAGCAATAAAAAATAAAGATTATTAACAAGGATTTTTTACTGTCACAAAGCCACTTAGGGGAAATTGTCGTGGGAGAAAAAAAACCCATGGGGGAAATTCTTTAGGGGGAATTGGTTTGGAGGGAATTTGCCATGGGGGAAATACGCCTACGGGGGAAATTTGTCCGGGAGAAATTGACCTAGAACCGAGCTTATGTCCATTCCACGCCAAGTCCTTATTTGAAGAAAATCCTTCCCTTGTAAGCTAATTGTGAATACCTGGCATCATTTATGGTTCTAGGATGATATTGATATTGATAAATGATGCCAGCTATTCAAAATTAGCTTACAAGGGAAGGATTTCCTTCAGATAAGGACTTGCCGTGGAATGGACATGAGCTCTTTTTATTCCTCAAGTATTCACACCTAGCTATATTTCATAAGTTATGGAAGTGATAATAATGTTGTTACGGTGCAATTAAACTTCATTTCTCCATTTTCACATGAATATGTAGTTTAAAAACATTAGGGCCGTGTAAAGTTCAAAACTATTTATTACTGCTAGGGGGATAAATGTAGTTAGTTGAAAGTGACTTTTTAGTCCATTTTTGTGTATGAGATTCTTTTGAATTTTACAGAATTGATAGCCTTATAACAATTTGACACCACAAAGTATCTTTTCCATTAGAATTTCGCAGAGCTATATTAATCTGCCCTTCAATTATATTCCTTGCAAATGGATAGACACGATGGCGCTAATATTGACAAGGTGAAGAGGAGGCTTCAAAATTGTAAGCCGGATAAGGATGACGGTACCGGAGAAAATGTAGACAAAGTGAGTTCCAAACAATGATTTTGTAAAGTGGAAAAATAATACACAAATGCTTCACACGATTTCTTATAATATATTCCTCGATGCAGTTTCATGTCTTTACATTTGAAAAGAAAAATTACTTCTCTCTATTACACTATTTTATTTAATAAGGTTGTCAGTCAACAAGAAGAAGCTAACGCCCCTAAATCGAGCGAAAGGTCTCATCAATGCCAGCTTTGTTCGAAATCGTTTGGGTTACCAGGCCATTTGAAGATGCACACTCGAACTCATACCGGCGAGCGGCCTCATCAGTGCCAGATCTGTTCAAAATCCTTCTCGCAACCAGGGAATCTAAATGTACACATGCGAACCCATACTGGCGTACGCCCTCACAAATGCCAACTCTGTTTAAAATCGTTTGTGGAACTAGGCAATCTAAACAACCACGTTCGAACCCATACTGGCGAACGACCTTATCAATGCCAATTCTGTTCAAAATCGTTTTCAACACAGGGACAACGAAGAAGTCATATCCGAACTCATACGGGTGAGCGATCTCACCAATGCCAACTCTGCTCAAAATCGTTTGGGCGACTAAGCCTATTGAGCGATCACATCCGAACCCATACAGGTGAACGACCTCATCAATGTCAACTCTGTTTAAAATCCTTTGGAACCCTGGGGAATCTGCAAAAACACTTTCGAACTCATACTGGCGAGCGGCCTTACCAATGCCAGCTCTGCTCAAAATCGTTTGGGAGACCAGATGGTTTGAAAATGCACACTCGAACCCATACCGGCGAGCGACCTCATCATTGCCACATCTGTTCGAAATCGTTCTCGCAATCGGGCAGTCTAATAGGGCACATCCAAACTCACACTGGAGAGCGGCCTTAACATTGCCAGCTCTGTTCAAAATCGTTTGTGTTCCCAGAATCTTTGAAAAGGCACACTCGAGCTCATATCACCAACCATAAATTAGCCGGTGACAGCTCAATATCTGAAAAATAAACTAAAATTGCGCAAGGATTTTTTAGATCACTTTGAACATATTTCAAAAACTATACTTGATAAAGAATATAATGACAATAGAATAGAAGTGCCAATGAATGTAATTAAAGCGGAAAAGGACTTCCTAGAAAACCATCTTATTCTGAAAATAACTGAACAATAATTGTCATTGCATGTGCTGGAAGGTGGTGTGTATGTGTATAACATTTAAATTTATTTTAGTTGTTAGTTTCCACTTGTTAAATAGTTTTTAAGAAGTAAAGTAAAATTTTGATTTGTATATATCGTTATCGTTAAGGTAATTCCAAAAATACTACGAACCATTTGTTGGATTTTGTTTAGCAAAGAGTGGGACTAAACCTACAAACCTTTATCTTACGTTAGACAATCTCAATCTTATCTATCTACAGCCAATAATAAGACTCATTTTAGTTCAATAGTAAGACATTTATTCCATAATGATGTTGCAACGAGACATTTTTTTTTCGTTAAATGTACAACCACTTCAATAAATTTTAACGTTGTTATTTTTCAGATTTAAGAATGCATCAATTTGAGTAAAAATCTTCGACCAAAAGTTTCATTTGAATGAAAAGCTCATTTCGAATAGATGAAAACTAGTCATATTTCCAAAACAAGATGATCGGAAAACTGGAATAAAAATTAGAGATAGAAGCACAGCAACAATACTAATAGATTTGGAATCCCCGTTACGATCCTATCCTATCATATCACAAAAATGAGCTTAAAATGACATAAGATGGCGTTAAGAAAATAGCCAACAGGACGGCACAGTAAAGCACCCTTAAGAATATCATACGAATAAAATGTCGCACCCTTGTCATTATCTTGGCTGAATGAAGAGGATGTTCTCAAATACCGCCTGGTCAGCATAAAATGGCCCCGCGGATTTGACCAGTTTCTGGAGAATTCCCAACCAAATTGACGCCACAACGAGACTCCTCACACAAGTCAACACCTCCCCCTAACAAGAGAAGCTTCCCGGGCCCAAAATGAAACCAGACGACGACTTGCCACATTTTCTTTTCAACATTCTTTCAGCAACGTCGGAAAACTGACAAGACTATTGGGCAAAATAGAGGAACGACCCCCGACCAGAAATCCATTTGTCGGAAGAAAACTATTTCTCTCCAACAACGAATTTGGTGAAATCGGTTTTGGAACGCGGTTTCTTTGAATTCTTCCCAAAGTTGGAGTATCTCGATATCAACTGTCTTAACTTCAAGCGGATTCTCTATTTCCGGAATGTATATGATCCCAGAATTTGGGATGGGGTGCTCCCCAATTTGAAGGAATCGAACTTGGGCTATGCTGGTCGCTATAAATGCTTTACGAGAAGGAGGTCGTATGAGTGGATTGAGAAGCGTGGATTGCAGAATCGTAAAGTAGTTGCCCACGCATGAATTTTAATTTTTTTCTGGTGATATCCATTTTAATTGAGGGATGATACATAGGCATATTAATAGCATGTCATTTTAGGCTTAATAAAAACGGAGATGGACAACTTGTTTTAAACGTATAATTTGGTTTAAACATACCTTTGCATTTTCCTCTGATAAAATTATGTGCGTCAAGATGCCTTTCAGTGTAGAATATAATTTATTCCTCACTATGGACGACCGATCCCGGAGTAGCTCTCCACGAGGCTCTCCAAACTTTCTGGAACTTCCGGTGGAGTCATCACCGACAAGGTGGAGAACAGGGTGCCTTCATAAGCCTGAGAACTGACTAGGCAGAAGAAACCCCGCAGCAATATAGTGAGAGTTTATCTCATCCTTAATGCCGATGCATACTACAAGTTACTAGTTGTTTAGATAATCGTCTTTATTACTGGTCCTCTCATGTCCGAGGCCAGGCCACCACTGTCGAATCTCAACACAAATTATTCATATCTGACATACATAATATTGCTTACTTTACATTTCATAATAAAGGGGAGCAGGAGTAGCCGAGTGAGGAGAGATTGGGATTTCCCGTAGGGAGTCTCAGGATCGAATCCCGGCTGGGGCTGTTCTCCGAATCGTATATGGCTGGGTGCAATTCACGGTCTACGTGATACACGGTATGCGTGGTACTGTAGTTGAAGAAGCTAATAGGCACGGAGGGAGGTGTCTGCCCTCTACAGTATCCCCTTCATTAGAGTTTCCCTTCTCTATAGGAAGCGCTTGCGTAACGTCCATTTCAAAATGGTCGCAAGTGAATGAAATAATAATAATAATAAAATAATAATGATGATACCCATCTACGACTATATCATCAGCTTCCATTTGAATTTAATTGGATGACCTAATATATCCGGAATAGGCTGATCCGCAAGAGGAAGAATTAGGGTTGCACAATTTTTTACCTGGCTCGAAAGTCTCGAGTGATGCTCTTGCCTATCATCCTTTCCCCATGCCAGAATTGCTGCGACTCCAAAACAAGTGATGAAAATAGCGAGCCCAGCCCATCATTGCAAAGGTTTTAAAATATTGTTCAAGCTGTTGTTCACCAGCTTCTTATCCAAGATGGGGATGAAGCCGTAGGGATATATCTCTGCCATGTACGGCATAACACCGTAGGAACACGACCTCCAGATGTCGATGTTTACCTGGGATAATATGTCATCTTACTGGCGCCGAGGGATCCTCCTCCAGCTGGAAGCGAACCCGGTTTCTGAACCAATGAATTATTGTACTTCATGCTGGCTAGTATCTGAGCGCAATAATCTAGGTATCTGTGGTGAATCAGGGAAAAATATTGAAGGACTATCAGGAGTAGATTTCAGATAGACTGCGCATGGCGTCCCTCGTTCGTCACATGATGGGTTTGGCTCTGTATGATCCAAGAGGGTTGTGTGGTCATAGGCCCAACCCATGTCACGAGGAAGTTTGAAGTTAATCGGTTCTCCAAAAATTTGATTATGTTTGAGAGGATGATGATGACAATGATAAGCTGGTTTCCACTGGGAGGACATCTCCATAAGAATTTCCGCTTTCCGGAGTGACAAATGCACGACGTGGAATGCAAATAAATTTTTGTTGTGAGAAAGCGACCACCTCAATGTATGTATATGGATGGACCGGGAATGTAAAGTAGCATCCCGTAAGGGTTCTAAAGGCTCCCCACGTAAGGTGCTAAGAGTAGATGGATTTTTGAAAATGACTTCAGAATCCAGATGAATTTCGGCGTAACAACTTCCTACCCATTCCTTGACGCTGCAAAGTTGAGCAGGAAGAGACTTGGAATGATGTGGACAATACAAATGGAAAATCTATACCGGAAGTGGGAGACCGGAGTAATATCTAGTGTCCCATTTGTATCTGGTGTTCCGCCATCCAGAATAACTATCTGAATGATGTAAAAGCTCCACTCTAACGTGTTTAAGTTGGAAGATGAGTTGACTTGCCAAATCAGGAAAGGAGAATCCAGGCTGGGAGTCATCTCGTGCTGAAGTCACGCCTGCCACGCTGATATTTGGGGTTAGGAAGGAATACTCGGTATATGTCAAGGAGCCACAGAGCAGGGTTGACGTTTACAGATTTTTGCTTTAAACACAAACACAAACATTTTTGCTTTGCTTTGTGTTTAAGGCAAAGATCTGCAAGCGTTAACCCTGCTCTGTGTCAAGGAGCAAATCCTGAAGGCGTTGAAAATGTCTGGAGTCTTGTGGGGAACCGGGGGATTAGGGAGAAGGGAATAATAAGCCTCAATAAAAGTAGTTATTATTAGAACGGGGGCAATATGAGAGAGATGCATTTTATCTTACAATATTGTAATTTGTTACAATTGAAATTGTAATTGCTGCTGCTTCCTGAGAGAAAGTTAAAAAATTAAATTTGGTGAAAAGGAATGTTCCTCATGAATGATCGTATACTTAAAAATAGCGTAATGCCAACAAGTGTTGCTTTGACAATGAAACCTGATTTGCTTAAGTGACTGAACCCATTTTTGACCATATGTACATATTTAGTTACCAAGAGTCTGTACTGTATGCGCATGTCTGTTCTGCAATAATTCATGGATGAAAGGAAATAAGCGGAAGGACGGCTAACTTAACCCATTAACTTGTAAACCTAAAATTAGGTGCTCATCATTTATTCCAAATTATTGTAGCTCAATTTCTATTGTGTAAATTGCACTATATTACGAAACTACTCAATACCAGTACAAATACAAGGTGTGTAAATTTTACAAAATACTTATTTCAAGCTAACTATAGCTATGATACGCAACCGGTTTTAGCTAATTTCTCCTCACATTCACCTTGACTCAAGCTCTACGAATTTATAATTTAGAATAGTACTCCCACGATTCACAGCCATCCACTTTGAGCTAACTTACCAGTTTAATGACATTTCCCAATTCAGACAATTAAGCAGAATTTACTACTAAATGACATCTTCATATCGAATTTAAGATACGAACTTATATTTCAAACCATCTATACTACATAATGTACTTGAAATCTTATGATTTCCCATTCTGATTGAACTTAACCTTTAAGTTGGAATGACGGGAGGGTAAAATTAAATTAGTTAATATAACCTTCCCACAATTTTCATCTAAAGAAATTTACCCTATCTTTAAACGATTCACAATATTCTTCACTTGATTACACATTAACTAAATATAATTACCTAAATTTGTGGCGGCATTTTCTTTTTCAAATTACAAACTTTTCCCTTCCCAATGTTAAATGCTTTCCTGTCAGTTTAGCGGCCTCCTCAGTAGGAAGAGATGACAATGTTGGAGCCGTAAAAAGTGATCGTTTCTGAGGTGGTACGGGGAAAGGTCACGGTTGGAAGCACTGGAAGATTATTCAAGTTGACGCTGCCGCCATTCCCAAAGCGCAATGAAATTTTGCATATCCCGCTCGATATTTCGCATTTCTCGAGGTCGAGCTTCAGGACGGGCGACGACTTGAGCCTGATCATGAGTCGCAGCAGATTTCTTAATTTGTTCCTCCCGCTCCTTAATGGTCTCCTTGCGCTTCTTTGCAACCTCCTCGTTGAGAGATTCAAACATTTTGGTGAAGACATTGTCCATTTTAGTGTGATGAGTCGGGTTGCCAAATGCCGCTCTGCAAACAGGACACTCCTTTTTCGTCTTGGAGGTCTCCGTGATGCAAAAATGACAGAAGATGTGGCCACATCCAACAACAGTGGCCTGGAACAATCAGACAAAACAATGGATTTTTAAAATACTAACTAATTTATATAATTTTTAGGAAACGCAATTGCTAATATTAGCGTGTTAAATAAATGCTTAACTAACCTTTATAAATATTTCATTGCATATGGCACAGCTCAGCTCCGCTTCCAGCATTTCGAACATCCTCTCACAATTATCCTGCTTGTTAGATTCAATCACGGAGAGCAGTTCAACTTCCTTTTTGTCGGATGCCTCATTCTCCCTCTGCCGTTCTCCTTCCACCATCTTAAGCTTGGCTTCAGCCCTAGCAAGCTTGATCAAGCACTCCTCATTTTCCTCCTTGCGCTTGCCCATCTCACTGCAGATGGACAAGTTGTCATCAGCCCGAAATCCAGGGAGGTTTGGTCCTCGGAGATGATCTCCAGGAGGGGATGATAAAAGGGTGGGAATTCCCACACGGGCTTTTTTAGCCGATGGTGGTCCTCGAGCTTCAATTTGAGTCCTCTGTCCCACCCCAGGAAATATAAAACGGACAAAAAATTTATTCAAATACGTAAAAAATACTTGAGTAAAGTTGGGAGAGCATAAAAATGACCGTTTTCAATTAAAAACTGGACCAACACCAGTCACAAACGACACTAAAGTTGAAGGTCTAAGAAGGAAGTGGAATGCTACTATTTTTTTCCACGTCAAATTATCTTTTTGTGATGTGGTTTCTTCAACTGCGATATATTCCCCTATCCCGTATCTCGTATCCCTAACTTGAAAGGAGTGAGAATGGAATGGAAAGACAAACTTACCATCACACCCATACCATCACAAGCTCATTGGACATGGCTAAATAAAAAAATAACCTTTATTTTCTTTAGAAAATATAACTCGAGGGCATGGATAGGCAAATGAAGAAGAAAAAATTAACGATACCCGCAACATGGAAGATTCCCAACTCAAATCACTTTTATATGGTACATAGCGAGCTAATTTAATTTACTTTGTTAAGGTTAAAGTAGTAGGCCACCTGGATTGCAATTGCAAGTGGGCCAAAGCAATCCGTCAAATATTAGCTTTAGGCGGAGTCTGGAGATTAATTTAAAAGTAGCATTCTCTCGCTCCTGCAACCATTCCGGAAGCTCATCAGCTTCAAAGTTCATTTAATGCGTCAAGATCCCAGTGTAATGAAGATGGAGGGAACGGTGGGACAAGTGTCCTCAACTCCGATCTCCATAACATCCCTGAAATCCCTGAGTATTGTCATTTCGGAGAACAAGTTGGCTGAGTTGGTCAACTTTGAGTTTTTCAAATGCTTCCCAAATTTGTCCCATATTGATGTAGACTCCCCATTTATCTATCAATTTATGAACTCCTGGATAATTAATCCATTCGACCGGTCAATATGGGAGATGGGGCTGCCTCAATTATTGGAGTTAAACATGCGGTGGAATGGAGGTCCCTATAAGTTTTTGAGTAGAGCTAAATATGAGTGGATTCGGGGGGCGCGAATGTAACTCTGATTTGAATTTAGTGATTCCATTTAACTTGATTGTGGTAGGGAGAAATATAAATATTATTGGAAGTATGGAATGGTAGGATTTCGATCAAAAATTAATATTGATTTCAGTAATGTAAATATTGGCAATTAAGAAAATTAATCTTACCCGTCTGTGGTAGAAACCGCCTCAAGGAGAGCGCAAACAATTGTATAGAGTAAGTTCATATAAATATTAGGATAAACTGTTAAGTTGAATGCTTATCAGGTACAGATACGGATGATGTCGAATATGTTATGGTACATTTGAAAAAGGAGATGAAAAGGAAATATGCATTTTATTGAAATAAAATGAGACCATTATTGGCGTGTACAATAAATAATATCAAAGTTACGGGGTAAAATAAGAAAATCTTAATTTCTAGTGAAGCACCATCGGCATCATGTAAATTACACTTACGATTTAGCCATATTGTGTAATGTCATGCAACATTCAAACAAGTACATAATATTCGAACTGAGAAGGCTGACGATGAGCCGACTGGACTGACCTTTAAAAAAACTGATAGATGTAATCTTTTATTGCGTCCCTGACTCAAGAAATTGGGAAAATTTTCAAAGCATAAGATCCCTCATCAAAGTAAATCTCAATTCTAGGAAATGTAGGAGCTCCTGGAAACTAGGTCGCAGGTAAGAAACTAACGCTGCGATACACCCATCATACAAACGGTTCTTAACAGCCACTTAACTACAACGACAGAAGGCAACGAATAAGTTTTCCAGCATGAAACAGAAGCAACAACACAATAGGCAAAACCCCCAAATCCAAAAGACAGTAAAAAGCTTCCCATTCATCTGCAGAGCCACGGTGGTACTCCCCTCAAAATCATACTTGATATGGGTCGGACTAACAATTTTAGATCTGTCCTGCACCCTCTGCGAAGACGCTATTGCCAAGAATTCATCATACCAAAAATTATAAATCCCAGACTCCATGCTGGACACGGTTACTCTCCGTACTTGGCCATTTCGGGGTGGTGTGACCACAAAAAATACTTCTCGAGGTGGGATTAACCTCTTTCCAATGTAGCAGTGTCTGATTGACGACGCATCCTCCGACTTAATTAGGTTGTTGGCGTTGTTTAGCATTTCAAATACGTTGGTCCATAGAAATATTGTGATGACTTTGTCAGAGGAGGTGAGCTTTTTGAGGAAATTCGTTTGATTTAGGATGACCGACTTATCATCCATCTTATCGAGAAGATGTTTCGTGGCAATGATGTCCGTCTCCTCCGAATCCTTCGTGAGTCTGCAAATTACCGTAGTTAACTTTACTTTAAACTAAACGTAATTGGGATTTACACCTTTTGAAAGCTTGCCAAAATGACAAACCTGGAGTTATTGATAACGGGAGTGAAATTCTGCACACTGCCATTCAATATCCAGGCATGGCCCATGTCATAAAAAAGAAGGGAGTAGTTTGCGTGGAATGCATCCAAAATTCCACAAATCTGCGCTTCCTCTGGTGGACTAATTAACTGGCTGGTTATCAAGCCAGTGTAGTAATTGACTATGACGATGGATCCAAACATCCACGTAACAAAAAGTCCGGATTTCTCTGTTCCAAGTGATGAGCTCGATGGCGGGCAGGTAGGAGAAGGGGCAATCAGGACGGAGAGCAAGGACTCGAAGCTTCCAAAGATAGTTTTCAATGGGTCGTATTGCTTGGTTACTGACGCCCGTCTCCACATTGGTAAGTAAGCCATGCGAACAGTCAGAGTTATCATTGTAACCAGAAGTGAAAGCCAGATGTTGAGGTCGAAGGGATTTGTTAGAACTGAGATGCTCCAAGGCATCTCCTCTCTAAATTTAGGGATGTCACAATAAACAAAATTATATCCGAGAGCTTCAACTTGTACCAGTTCAAGGTCACCAAACGTTGCATGGCTAAATTTTTCCAGTAGAGAAAACAAGTTGATGCCACCACTTGCGAATGTCTGCACGAATGGTAATATTAGGGGATACTCCTCCACCGAAAAGTTCTTCCGATATGAGGCAGTCACCTTAGAAAGTAAAGTGGCGTTGAGCGCTGCAGCGGTGAGCTTTGGAATCTGGAACAATGCGTCGGAAAATTTCGGTCCGTTGTGGAAATCCATTTTACGAGGATACCGAGCCCAGGCCTGCTCCAATGTATCTTGGCTAAGTGAATAGAAATCATAGAGAATAAAGTTAGGAGTTCGGTTAGACCCACTAAAGTCCCTTTCCGCTTCGAAATCGGGTTCTGTTCGTTCGCACAAAATATAAGAGGTGAAAAGCCACTTGAGCCAGTACAAGGGGCAAGCTACAACCCTGTTGGAGGAGACTTGTTCGCATCTCTGCTTTGCCGGCCTGCAGGAGAAAGCTCTTCTGTCCGAGTTTCCGTATTCATCGCAGAATTTATTCCCTATCCAGAGAGTAAAGCAGCTACGATTTCCTTCGTTTTTAATTAATATTGGACTATGTTGATATCCGATGGTAAAAATAAGTGCCGGATCATTTATTCCCTTTTGATTTCGTATCACTTCAGTTGCCCTTACGAATAACGTTGGGAAAACTCCCAAGATAAAAATGTACCACACTCTGCTCATTTTTAAGTTGAGATGAGGTGAAAATATTATAACGCCTTGCTTGCACAAGCTTTGCTCAAGAATAAATTGGTATTTTTTGTGTTGGTGTGATAAAGTGGAGGACCTTCGTTTCACTCATGCACCAAGAAACAAAACTAGTCTTTGGAATCTTTTTAGTTTTTGATTTTGTAGGCAACTGAGAGTGGACGTAGCTTGATAGCCACTGCTCAAGTAATTTTGCAAGTCTTTTAACCTATCATTAGTTAGTAGATGAAGGATTGCTTATGACATGACGTGTCCAACATTTGTATGTACCTACATATCTAATCGTAAAGGTGCAATGGGTAGTTGCTTGTCCCGACAGAGAACTTTCCTTCCTACCAGAGTCGAGTGCCACGTGCGTAATTTAGTCATATTATTACGTACCTGTAAGGTATGTTATGGTTTTGGCATGTGTCCGTCTGTCTGTCCGTCCGTCCGCGCTCTAGCGTCTGAACGCGTCAACTGATTTTATTCAAATTTGGCACGGAGGTACAAATGGTAAAATGTAAGAACCCTATTGTTTTTGGGGTCAATCAGACCACGGCAAGGGGGTCAAAGGTCAAGGTCATTATTTTTTTCAAATGACATGATATAGTAAATGGGGTATCAAAAGAAAGGATTTTGATTGCTGATTTCAGTGGTATATGTTTCGTTAGTGTCAGTTACATAGTCACTGAAAAACCACTGATTAAAAAATCCAAAATTTGAATTTTCAACAAATCTTTGAATATTATGTACTATTATACTATAATTCAAATAACTTACAGGTACGTCATTGTAATTACAATCATTTTATTAGATATCTACCTAGTTGGAAAATGGAGTAATTTAATCAAAATGAATTATTACATAACTAGGTGTATTTTTATACCAATTTGGCTGTCGTAGTTGGTACTATTGAGATGCTGGTTAGCTAGCAGGTTGGCACGCTATTCTCCAAGTTCACCCGTTAATTATTCATCACAATATTGATTATTTGGGACAGGACACATTGGCAAGCAGTGCCCCATTGGCATTCACTTCGCGTCTCAACGACCATTTCCAAATTGACAAATGGGCTGCCCTTTGTCTATTCACAGCTATTTTTAATTGTGACGATGAAGCGTGTGACTTCAACCTTTAATATTTCTGTCTTATAAAGCTCCTACGGATTGTATGCGCAAGGGTCAATGCAAGGTTCACTGATGTTAGCGTGAATCAGTTGACCTAGGAAACAACCTTGGCGAGTTATTACATAGTTTGGAGCCCAATATTAATATTAATGTTAGAATTACAACTTTCACGTGTCGTGTCTTGCGGATGATGGACAAAGCACAGTTTTGAGGTTTAATGCTCTGCAATTGAAACATGCATACTTATATACGACTTATACAATGCATTTGAATTTAATTACAGCGCATTACTTTTTATTAAACAATCCAATTCTCATGTCATCTCTCAAGCACAAGTACAAGCAAATTTCATTCTAAATTCTAAGTAAATACGGTTGAAAGCATGTATTTGAATTTTAGCCTTATCCAAAGTTGTCTAAAGTGTGGCATCTCGTAAATTCGCTTGCAAACATTTCGGTTCTTTCTTTTCTAACTAAGATTTTGGCTGTCAGGATCAGAATCCTTATCAATCTTCCACTTAAACGCTTTTTTAAGTCTCCCCTCCTAACATTTCCAGTTTCTTAAAGGTTTAGGCTTTAAGCATCCTGCTTTATACAATTTGACATGACCCTTTTCATGCCATCGGAACGCTTCAAACAACAAACTATAAATACTTTTGAAATGTGCTCTAGACTAAAGCAACTCAAGGATATTATTATACCAATGAAAAGAATGGCAAATACAACGACTATATTCCCATCTAAATTTGCCCCGTTGTTGTAAACAGTAGAATAGCTAGCTTACAAGGAAATTTTTGTTCAGATAAATTAAGTCTTTGCATGGAATTGGCAGAAGCTCTTTTTATTCCCAAAGTATTCCAATTGAGCTTCATGTGTTCATTTTCGATTGAATATTTTGTTGAAAAGTATAAGGCAAGTGTAAGCTCCAAAACCATTCATTATTGTTTAAGGGATGGAGATGGTTAGTTGAAAGTGACTTTAGTCCAGCATTGTGCTCGACATTCTTTTAAATTTTACTTTATTGAAAGCCTTTTATAACAATTTGACACAACAAAATATTTTTTTTCATGAAAATTTAATAGATTTATCGTAATCTGCCATTCAATCATATTATTTAAAAAATTGATAGACACGATGCTGCTAATACTGACATGGCGAAGGGGAGACTTTGGAAATGCCAGCCGGATAAAGGGGACGGCGCCGGAGAAATTGCAGACAAGGTGAGTTCCAAACAATGATTTTTTTAAGCATGAGAAACACTAGGGCTCGCACAAATGCTTCAGCTACTAACTTATAATTTACTACGCGATATAGTTTTATATTCGTTTTATAGTAGTTGTAAAACATTTTAAGTTCTCTCTATTTCTATTAATAAGGTTGAAAGTCGCCAAGAGGGAGCAAATGCATAGAAATTAAGCAAAATTGACAAGACTACTGGACGAAACGGGGAACCATCCCACAGCCAGAAATCCATTCGTCGGTAGGAAACTATTTCTCGGCAATGAAGAATTTGTCAAAACTATCGGTTTTGGAAAGCGAACCTTCCTCGAGAAATTTGGTGGTCATGTTTGGTATCTTGAAATGGAATTCGACCCCAACATTGACTATAGCGGCGCTTGCCAAGCTGTAATCCGGAGTATTTCCCTCCTCCCAAATTTGAGGGAGTTGACCCTCTCCATGCCAATTAGGAGGGAGGTTTTTTTGATGGAGTAGCAGTTGAATGTCCAGCTAGAATAATGTTACCATTGGAAACACTGAACTTCGCGAATAACCAGCGACAACCACCTTTCCACCGTACACCCTCTTCTGGTGAAGCGCTACGCAAGCCAAATTATGAAGGTAAGCTCCTCCAACTGGAAGGCCAACTACTCACAAATCCTTCTGGAGCTTGGAGAGCTCCATCCCCTCCGCTAGGAGAATGGTCGGCTGGAGGATGTGCTGGCGAGGGGCATCTTGTTTGTTGGAGGAGTAGACAATATTTTTAATCAATTTTTTGTCTTCCCCCACCGCACATATAACCAGAAAACCAGGAAAAAATGCTACATGGGTTGACATTTTTGTAAAAAAACGAATTGGCATTGAATTCATGAGCTACAACGATTGTCTCCAATGAATGAAACCTCAAAAGCTTAAAACAAATAAAATCAAATGAATACGGTTACTAAACAGAGCAAATATACTAAACACATCACGTCCAATTCTATTACATATTTTCTTCATAGTTCTACTTCAACTGTTGAAGATAGACATGTGGAAAACTCTCACTTGAACATTTTGTTGAGATCTTCCTATCTTTTTTTATTTCGTAGTTTTATGACTTGCTGTGCGGATGTAAGAAAATCTAATATAAGGAAAGAATAGCATATTATTACGTACCTGTAAGGTATGTATTGGTTTAGGCACCGATCCGTCTGTCTGTCTGTGCGCGCTCTAGTGTCTAAACGCGTGGACCGTTGTTATTCAAATTTGAAACAGAGGTACAACTGGTAAATGGGAAAGGGGTCAAAGGTCGAGGTCATATTTTTTTTCAAATGACATGGCATAGTGAATGGGGTATCAAAAGAAAGGATTTTGACTGCTGGTTATAGTGGCTTAAGTTTCTTCAGTGTCACTGGCATAGTCACTGAAAAATCTCTGATTAAGAAATCCAAAATTTGAATTTTCAACAAATATTTTAATTTGAATATTATGTATTATTACAGTTCAAAAACCTTACAGGTACGTCATTGTAATTACAATCATTTTATTTATATAAGAAATATAACTATAATTTGCCACTTGTCAAAAATCCCTTTTATGCTTGCTTTGAGTAGTTAGCCTGGTCAATGTGAAATATAAAGGGAGAGAATTATAAATTGATGAGCTCATTATGATTAAAATAATTCCCCAAGTTTCAAGGATATCATTATATCGTGAGAAGTTATCTATGTATGTATAAAATGTTAAGCGCCCGATGCTTTTGAAAACTGGCGGAAAAGCATGATAATGGAATATTTTGGAAATAACTTTGGGTTTAATGGATCTACGGAAAATTTTTAAAATTGCTCATACTGATTAATTGCTTCGAGTATTGCAACTTTGCATGATTTGATGACTGAAATGTAAATTATTTAGAATATTTTATTATTGATTTAAAACTAAATATTTTAATGCTTCCAATTTGATGTCAATATTGCTGTTATAGAACAATTTATAGTTTAGATTTTATGCTCTAGTCAATATTGTTTCTAGGCCATAGCCCAATCAATACATAAAATAGGTTAGATTGTTCATGATATCATTATTTATTCATTGTGCACGCGAGGGAATGCGTCATTAATTGTGTTTCTCGCTGTTTTCCAGTTCTTCGTCTAAAAAAAGAAACCTCCACAATTGAGTATCTTCAAGGCTAAGGTTTTCTACTGCCACCTTGTTGACAACTCCACCGTCAAAAGTCACACTATCCCAGTTCTTATCGCTCATACCCAAAACCTGACCTGTTTGCGTGTTCGCGATTAGGTATGTATCTCGATCATTATACTCCAAATTGGGGGTAACTATCCAGTGACTGTTTGTAAGTTTGTCCTTCGATGACCATGCGCGGGTCCGACCAGGTTCGTCAATAAGATCAACTAACATCTTGTAGTTGCCATCCCCAGTGTCCCTATCAAAGGCGAAGCTATAAAATTTAGAGCCGCCTCTCCTCTCCGCATTCAGTGTCCATTGCCATTTGAACCTTGCAATCTCAAAATATCCAACGACTGGGGAGTCTTTCGGAAAGACTTCGCTGCCATTTAGGCATCCTTGGCAATCAAATATGACTCGTCCAACGCCATAGTTCAGAATAGCCACCTTTTTACCGGAACCGAAGAGCGAAGCGGCGCAATCTGGAAAGGCGGGCTTCCCACATTCGTTAGTCTCCGGGTTGAAGTACTTTTTATCCTCACATGTTTGTAACTGCCATGAGCATAAATGTTGGTCACAACGAACAAATTGATTGCAGCTCTGAAGACCTACGACAGGTCGCTTCTTTTCTTGAATAACATCTCCAAAGACATCAAAAACTAAATCCTCTTTGAAGCATTTTGTGTACTTAAGTGGGAAGTCAGGAGTGGGTCCACCCCTCTTCTCGCACTGATTCGCTGCAGCAACAGCCCCAACTGGGAATAACAAAATTTCTAAAAATTAATCAATACCTTGAAGAAACAACGATTAAATTACTGTTAATTGGTTTATGGAATTTTTGGTTACAGTTTCTAAAAACTCCGGAAGCCGATTAACCATGGATTAAATATTTAAAAATTAATGTTAGGTTACAACTAACAAGGGGCTTGATTGGGTAGTCCAAGAGATAATTCGATGAAAGTTTGCATGCTTGGGTATTTTTATTGTATTATTAACTTTTATTTTAAATAGCAAGAGCATTATTAAAATATAATATCACTTGCAAAGGCGTTACCATTTTGTTTCAAATGACGGCGTTGTTGACTGACGGGGAGAAGCTCACCAGTATCGGCATCTTTAATTCGCCATTGCTGCTTCTCCTCCCGTTGATCGGGGCGGACAAGACTGACCTCGAATTCGTTCTGGCCATCAACCCTGCTCATTTGCAAGGCGAGGTTGGAGGAAGTGGAAATGATTTGGTAGGCATTCATATTTCCATGGATTGGAGCAAATTTCCATTGGGAGGGGGAGCTGTTGGCTGGGCTGGTCTGCGAATAAAAATGAGGAAATGAATTTTAAAATTGTTTTAAACTTTAACAGGGCTCTAATTCATAATATGAGAGTAGTATACTGACTATTGCAACAGGCTTGCCGCTTCCATCGTCAGCGAGTATGTGTTGTTGGCCTTGAACTATTTTTTGGAAAGCGAGACTGTAAAATTCATCATTTCCGCGGCGTTTGGCAACAAGAACTTGGTTCCGGGCCTCCTGAGCTTGCTTCCCGAAACCAATCACGACAGAGTGGCCTGACATTGAGGTATCGAGGTCAAGGAGCTTTCCGTAATGGACGCTTTGAATGTGGACCATGGCTTCCCTACCGAAAATGGTGGCACCACAAGTGGCCTCTTGTTGCTCCTGGACACACTTTTTCTGGGCGTTGTTCCAGTATCTGGAGCCTGAGCAATGGTGCTCTCGCCATTCACAGGAGTGGGGCTCGCATTCCAAGTAGGTTTTGCAGCTGTTGGGGGAGGAAGTCTTGTGGAGAACCTCTTCTTGGTAGCATCGAGCTGCATGAAATGACAAAATATGAAACGAGGTTAGGACATCTCTAGTTTGCATTGGTTGGGATGTATTGGGATCTTTGCTCATCAACAAGTAAAATCCAACTTACAATTTGAAGTTGGGAATCCCTTCTGAGTTCGGGAGGAGGCAGGACTCCTTTGACATTTGTTGGTTGGAGGTGTTCTCAAAGCTATTAAACATTTAAAAAAAAGTATTATCAGGTTACAAAATGTTTTTAAAAAATCCTTGCAAGTATGGTCATTGTCCATGTAAACTTACATCCGACTTTGCTCATTTCCTCGGAGGAGGATGACAAGGAAAAACTTGAGTTGTATTTTGGATATTGCCTGGTGATATCTCCATTCCTGTGGTTAAAGGCATTGCTGGAGTCGAGCAGGCGGAACGACCACAGTTGAGCGGCATTATTTTCGTTAAGGGTTTTCATTTCCAAAGCATAAACTTTTACTCCCGGAGAAGCCTCAACTTCATCGCTGGTCATTGACAAAGCAGCCCTAGTTTTGCGGCTCACGATTTGAAATTTCCCTGAATCCAGGGTGGGGACAATTCTCCATCTAATGTTGTACATGGCCATGTTGTTAACTTTTTCGAACATTATGGAGGATATATTGATTGGGCCCCAGTACTCCTCCAGCTCCTCAGTTAAAACCTTGAACTCGCCATCCTCCACATGGTCGAATGCGAAGCTATAGTAGTCGGAGCCGTCTCGTTTGGTCGCCACGAGGATTTGATACCATTCTTTCTCAGGCTTTATTTGCTCAGCGCCAACGACGGCCGAGGTGCTCGGAAAGGGACCAGAAGAGCCATAGCAATCCTGGCAGTCATGTAGAACCCTGTCGTGTTTGGCATTCCCGATAAGCATCTTCGCCTTACGACCGAAGAGCACCGCTGAGCAGTCCGCATCCTCACGGGGAACGCACACTTGCTCCGCCTGGTTGAAGTACTTTCCTCCTGGACATTCTCCGGGAGCCCAAATACAATTGTTTTGGCTTGAATATGGCTTGCATTCCACATAGCCTGTGCAGGAGCCTTGTCGTGCTCGAGATTTGCCTGCATCCGGGGCATAACAGTGTGTGTGGGCTGTGGGGTATTCCTCCCCGTTCCCCGGGAGACATTTTGGAATCTCAAAGAGGAGAATCTCATCCGTGTCGACGTCCCTAAAGTCCCACTGCTGTCTGGCGTCATGACTGTTGGGCTCCACGAGGTGGATGTGTGCCGTATTTTCCTTTGTCGTCAAAGCTAGACTGCTGTGGACAGAAATGATTTGGTAGACTCCAGGTGTGGAAGCATTTTCAACTTTGACCAATTTCCATTGCGCCTTGGAGCTATCCAATTTATTGTACACCTGAGACAATTTGGGAGACAAGGTCAATCCTAATTTTTAAAGTATCGTATATTATTTGAAATTTAAGTTGGAGTTCTCACACTAGAGACGGGGAATATGCCGTCACCGTCATCAGTGAGGACCTTCACTTGATGGCGCTTGGTTTCCCTGTCAAAAGCCAGACTGTAGTGGGGGTCATCCCCGCGGCGCCTGATGTTAAGGGTTTGGCTCCATGTAGGCTCGGCATCCTTGTCCATAGCATACACATCGGAGTCCGTGCCGCTATCGGCAAACTCTGCCATGTCCTGAAGGACCACGTCATCCTTAACGTTCCGTGCGTAGACCTTGACTGGGCCGCGAAGTGAAGACGCCTGTCTAAATTTTCTGAAGTTAACTTGATTTTCGTTGGACTCTGAGGAGGATGAGGAGCTGGAACTGGACGAGGAGGAGAAGAGGCGGTTTAGCTCTGCGGCTGTCGCTATCCCAGCTATAATAAATCAGGAATGATAAGTTATAAAAAATCGTAATTTGCAATCCATGTTCTTATAAGCAGTTGGTGTATTAAAAATTTTCAGTTTTGTATCAACTTACCCCAGAGGAAGAACGCAATCGCAGTGGTCGCTCTCATAATAGGAGAATAAAAAAGATTTTTTTAACTCCAAAATTTACTGCTTTTGAAGTCTTGGGAAGAGATTGGACTCTGGAGAAAACGAGATGTTCCCAGCTGGGAAGTTCCAGATAATTGGTGGGATGATGTGAGGAACGCCAACCTTTTTATATGTTTGTTCCAGCTGGAGCCGTTGACCAGCTTTGTTTTTGTTCATCTCAAAGTTTACTCCGACACCGCAAAAATGGGCAAAGAACAAGCATCGCTTAAATTATGAAGAAAGGAACCATTTGGATTACTTGTTATCAGATATAACTGCTGAGCTGAGCATGAGTATTTTATGAGGATGAGGGTTATCAGTTATCATATCACATCATCATATATGTCAGTCCTGACTGGAGAAAGTTTAAGAGTAATCTGTGGTCGTGATTGCAGAAAATTGCAGTCGTAAGTGCCCTTCTGAACCTGCCAAAAAGAGAAGAGCTTAAAAATGCATCGCTGGCAACTATGAAATATTTTGCTCACCCATGCTGCTGGTCATTTGCAAGTGATGTGATGTTTATTGGGAGGCAGCAATGGTCATGTCATGAAGATATGTTGGAAGAAATGAATTGGATTTTGTTCGCTTGTTTGTACCTTTCTTTTGCTGTTCAGCTTGCGCTTAGGTCATCCCAGTTCAAAATACAAAATGTGCAAAGAGCGCAGTTAAGCTTGGAAGGAGAACGCCATTTGACTTTGTACTCGGGTTAGAATGTTGCAGAATAAATTTATGATAAGTGTGACTACAATGAGCATCTTGTGAGTTCACATTATTCTGAATGGGAGCCTGTCCACAATCTTGGTTATCTTCAGAAAACTGCAATTGTAAATGTTATTTTGAAATGTGGAGTAAAAAATGCTTCGCCTGTTGCAGTTTGGTAGGTTGCTTATCCTCGGTTCAGCCGCTTTTTGTTGCTTTAGACAAGGAGCTCACAGTATAATGAATGAAATTGCTTATTCCAAAAAGAAGAGAATTTAATTAATTTAATTTAATATTAAGCCAAGCACTCGCTCTGATCTTCATAATTATCTGACGCTGACGCGTGAGCTTAAGTTGGTATCAAGCCCTATTTAGGGCATACAGGAAGGAATATGTGCTTGCCAAGGAATACAATCTAATTTTACAGTTTGGAGTGGGAACCTCATATCATTAGTATGAGCATGTGTCAGCTTAGGTAACTGACCTTAAGTGATTTTTAGCTCTACGGTGAGAGGAATAAATAGTCAGTTAAATAGTTCTGGTGAAACTCCGAGACCAGTCGTTTCTTATACTAGTAAGCCATCCCTTAATAAAAAAAAACCATACAAATTGTCATAAAAAATGTAAACTCGAACGCCACAAAAAAAATATTCGTGGGACATGTCGCAAGTATCGGGCTGAATAATGACTACTAATAATGACTAATAAAACACATGATGAACAACGACGACGACGACGAATAAATTCTTCCTGTAACCCCAATACCAGTCAACGACTGGTAATAAACTTTTTTTCTTCCCGAGAGCCCAAAATTTTGTAAAAAAGGAATTGCTCATCCCAAAACGTCCCACCTTCCAATCTCAAAAATAACCCCGACGAGTATATAAAATGGTGGCATGACAATGAGCCCCAGAACCACCCAGTAAAACACAATAAAGGTTATCCTCCACAAAGTTTTCAACTGGTGAGTCACAATGACAAATGTCCGTCTTGCTTGATTCTGGACCACGCCAAAGATGCGACAGCTCCCTTCATCCTTAACTGGACACCAGCCACCAGCACCAGCAATCCCCTTGTGGCCCAGTTCCGTGGTCATATTTTTCAAAATGCTGAATGCTGAACGCAAAATTATGAAGCCAATAAAAAAACCCATATAGGCATAGTGCCAAAAATGCACAATGTTTCAAGGGGAAGTAGAAGCGATTAATGAAAGGGATTAATTAATGTTTGCGGATTTCCTGTTCATAAAAAACAGCACGGTTAAATTTTTAAATGGGATTGGGTATGGCAGATAAAAACTATAAATTAGCTTTGTGTGTTTTAACTCTCAACGTCGAAAGTTTTCAATTAAAATTAATTTTAAAGAGGAAGTTTACTCTAAATTTCCCTAAAAAACGAGTTCTGCTGATAAGGCTGAGTTACAGATTTGCGTCTCCTTCTCCGCCCTGCCAAGCCATGAATGACAGATATATAATGTATGGAACAATTATATAACATTTGTAGCAGTCTGGTGTATCAAGCCCAGCCTGAATCAACTCTCGTTCTCCGCATCAGATAACATCCTACCTTGAATCTTCAATCCCAGCTATAGAAAGTCGAGGTAAGGTTAGGCCTTCCGAAAACGATCAAGTTTACATTGGAGTCTACAACAGAGAAGCGGCCACAGAGAATGGTTAACCATTACGGAAAAGTCGTACATATCCACATGCATGCAGTCAATGGCTAAAATTTCGTGTCTTTATTTTCATTTCGGACAAATCTCCATTCCAATCATACAAATTAATTGCAAGAAACAATTCACTCAAATCTAACAATTTGATTGATGAAAGGTATTGGAAAATTACCAAACCTCTTCAACTTATTTATTTATTCGTCATTTTTGGGCTGAACTAATTTTAAGTAATATTAGCTGAAGTTACCTTTGGTAATCCTTGTTTTCCCTTCTCCTACTAATGCGTAACCCAAATCCAAATGAAGAAAGGTTCGTACATACGACAATGCAATGATGTGACTTTAGTAGTATGCTTATCCGAATCACATCAAAAGCATGCCATGGATTAACGTGTGGGACAGCGACCGTTAAATAAGCGACTGACACAGGAACATTACATTTTATTCGTTCTTTACATCTCAACCCAAATCCATGTCTGACAAGACCATCAAAACTATGTAATTATTTGTACGTCAGTATAACTTCCTAGATGGAACGATGACAATTATTGATCCTACTTACAAACCAGTATGGCTTGGTCTCCATAATAAAATTTACATTAGCTAGTTGGAGGGAGCAGAACTTCAGCTTATATTTAAGCTTGATACATAGATTTCCTTGCATTCTCCTTCTTCAGTTGTCATTGTCGGCTAGACTCCGAGCGAGGAAGTGGAGAAAGCTCCTGAAATAAAAATAGTTACCATTGAGCAATGATATAAAAATTATTTAAGTTAATTGACAAGGATTCTTTTTCTGTGGGTTTTGGGACTGGGATTTCACTAAGGAGGCTACAAAAAGTGTTTTGATCGGATTTAAATTGATTTCTAAACATCAAAATATTGAGATCTAAGCGTAAGCCTATTTTAAAAGACAACAAAAATTATTCAGCAGGTATGTAGTTGTAAAAGATAATTTGAATTTGAGTAAAAGTAGTTGATTACCAAGTTGTCGTCATGACTATTTTTTATGTCATTAAATTAAATTATATTTTAAACTTTTTCCCATTCCCAGAAATTACCTTTGACTCTGAAAATCCCAAAATGAGTTTGGAATCAGCCAAGAAAAAGGGGAAGAGAATCAGCGGAACAGAAAAGGGAATGCGGCCCGCGGCATCGATGACCATTAAATTCGATTCTAATCTCCCCGAAGAGGTTGGTCCATCTGATTGACAATTTAACGATTGAGCCCATATAGCTTTTTTTGATTTTTCAAGGGAATTTTTAATAGAATGGAAAAATTTGTTAGGATTTTTTATTACAAAAAAAAGTAATTCGCATTTGAATTGTATATTTGCAGGTTTGGGAGATGATCCTGAACAATCTAACGGATGATGCTGACCGTACTAATTGTTGCAGGGCATTCCCATTATTTGATCGAATCCTTACAAGGACCAAGCCAGTTTGGATGTTTAAACAGGTACTTACATATCAGAACATCTTATTTTATTATTATAAATTTTGACAACTGCAACCACATCCGTGTTTTACTACTTCTGACTTTCTTTTTCACTCATCACTTGCAGATTCTTCTCCTCCTGCCTCGAGGTTGGGCAGGATGGGCTGGCAAGAGAAATGTGCTGTCTTGTCGTGGCGTCTGCAAACAGTGGCGTGCGGATATAGACCAAGGCATCCACACCAATCCCAAGTTTTGGTCTGAAACTTGTCTTGACGGTGAGAATACGTACAATGGATTTATTATGTTTGATGACGTAGCAAAGCTCAACCGTTTTATCAACCTTTTCGATGGCCATTCGGACACTTTATTCATCAGTAGGAATATTAGGCATGTTGAAATAAAAAACAGGGGCGATCGGGAATTTCCGCCTAGAGTTCTGGATTTAATGTCCAACTTCGGGGAACATATTTGGACACTTGAGTTTCACCTGGAGAACTATTCCAGGGATTTTAATTTGTTGGATTCCTACAGCTTTTTTCAGCAAGTCCTCACAATGACCCCAAACTTGAGGCATCTTATTATTTATGGGATTGCAGAGACGACCAATTCTTATTTACACGTTAGGAGGAGGGACTACCGTTTATTCGTGGCACGAAATCCGATTCCGACTATTCCTACATTGGAGACTTTCTGGGCGGGGAGCCAATATTTGTATATGCGACAGGATGAACAGAATCTCAAATGGAAGATTTTTCCTTTCCCATTCATTAACATGCTAACCTCAGCGTGTGCCACCAACCTAAAAGAGATTACAATGCGGGGTGCAATCCTGGGCGAATTGCTGCCACGGAAATTGCAGCTTCCCAAGCTAGCGTACCTTGACCTACAGACACCACCCGATGGCTCAGATTTGGAGAAACTGCTTCGGCTAACTGCACCTCTTGAAAAGCTGCAGATTTCTCGAAGAAATAACCATGCTAGTGATCGAACCTTCAACTTTTCCACGTTGATGAAGGTCCTTCAAAACTTTCCCTCACTTGAAGAAGTCAAAGCTTACAATTTTGCTGTGAAAACTGCTGACGACGAAGATTTGAGTCATCTTTCTAATACAACGTTGCAACGTTTCACTCTCAGTTACCACCCCTGCCTTTCTTTAAACTTTTTACAAGTATTCAAGGCCCTGAGAGAGCTCACTGTGAGCCTTAAGTACGGTAGGGAGAGTTACCTTGGAAGGAATGAGGGGGAGGGGGAGGTCCAGTTTTACAAGATGCTGGAGACTAATCAACCCTACGAGTCCAACATCTGGAGCCTCATTCCCTCTTTGCAACGCATTTACATTACATGTTACCGTGACTCGGGTCCTGGTCCTGTGAGTGGGAATAGAGAGGAATATGACAAGTATCAAGCCAGCAGGGTTGTCACTACAGTGGCCGTTACCACAAAGGGGCCGAACCGGCAGAAGTGAAAACGTAGAAAATGTAAATAATATTTTCTTGCATTAACCTGAGCGTACTATTTACATTAATTTTAATGGGATTTTAAAACAAATATAATTTCAATCAGGCCCACATTTAATTTCCGGCAAGGATAGGTTTTCGCAATGAAGAAGCCATTCGGCTCCAGCGTTACACTTTAATTTTAACTTTTTCAATAGAGTAATTAACTGTACAATGTAATTATCCCCTATAACTATTCAATTTTTCGATTGTCAGGTAATAAGCATGTTTTAAAAAATGGGAACTAAAATTAATGTCAACGAAGAAAGGGTAACTAGTTTTTTTTGTGTGAAAATGTAAGTATAAATGAATAAAAGGAATAAACTCTTCAAAAAAATGTTTTCGTTGTTCGGATTTAGTACTTCCATTCCATCTCATGTTACAAAGCCAACTACTAACCAGCATCAGACTTGAGCATACAAGCTAATCACAAGTTATTGCAAATTTTTCGCGTTTCTGACCCGGACTGGAGGGAGAGTACAGCGAAAGGAGTATCAAGATAATCTGTTCAGACATAAGATTTGTTGATTCGGAGGAAATTTGTTGGTCCAGCATATGCTGGTATGAAAGCTGCACATGACTATACCCCAAATTCCTCCTTTCCTTTCGGACCAGCCTCCATTCCAAAGAACTTAATTAATAAATTTAATGCTACCTAAATCTTTCCTAGATTGTGATTTTGAATTTACGCGTCGGTATTTCCATTGCGCACCCCCTACACATTAACCCATAATCCAACCACTGTAATGAAATGAAAAAAAGCCCTTGCTTTTGAACATGTTGGTATTTTATATTATGCTTATCCTAAGCCGCAATCAAGGCAAATTATCTAGCAATGTGGGGCAGTAGTTGAATACTTCTATTCACGTAGGCCGGGGATAGTGGCCTTTGTCATAGATAACTTGGATTAACAACAGGGACAAAATGCTTCCATGAACAAGTTCTATTTGGATTAAGATTAGCCACCAAGCTATTCATAATCCCGGTGAATCAGTGCGTCGGCATTTTCAGTCTCCTCGTACATAATCCATATTCCAAACATTGTAATGAGGAAAAGCTCCTGTTTTATGAATTAGGTGGATATAATATGCTTATCTGAAACACGTCAAAGTAAGCCATGAGAATGTGCGACAGCGACAGTGTGAAGAAGGGACATGGGACATATAATATTTATTCGACCTTTTCATTTTATTCCGGGTCCAGGTCTCACAGGAGCCAATTTTATACGAAAGATTTATTTATGGGCTACTAACTTATGTCCATGTACCTGAATTGTTCTGGTCATCTCGGTCATTGAAAACATACAATTTTTACATTCCTAAAATAACTATTCTTGATTACTTCATTTCCATTTCGGACACCACTCCATTAAAATCATACAAACTGAATGCAAGAAACAATCGACTAAAATCTTATTGGACTTGTGAAGAATGTAGTAACGATGCTAATACAATACCCTTTACCTGTGCTTGCTTGTTATTTTGAACCTGAATTAATTAATAAATGCTCTTTCAGTCACTCCCCAAATCCATGTCTGATATTCAATTTTTACAAAAAGATAAACATTTGGCTGGTGATTTGACGGATAGGGCAGAATTAAGATAGTTTAGCTTTGGTCGTCAATTAAATTTTTACCGCAAAGGCCAACTTACTTGTAAAATTAAATAACGTTGCATTAGTTTGCCGACCTTCATAAGTCAATCGCTGGACAAGCAAAGGTATCAAAAAGAAGTGGAATAAATTGGTGTACGGAATAGCTAAATAAATGATGCGAGCTATTTCGCATAACTAGCTTACAGGGGAAGGATTTTCTTCAGATAAGGACTTGAAATGGGCATATATGTACATAAGCTCTTTTTTAATCCTCAAGTATTCACATCCCATCTAGCTATGTTTCCAAAATTGTGGAAGTCATAATAATGTTACAGTGTAATATTAAGCGTACATCCCGCAAGGACTAACATGTAGACATTCACTGCTGCAACCCTCTGATTCTCATGAAACTTTGCATAGTAGCTTTCCCAACAAAATGGACACCACAGCGACACTCCTCCCACAAGCCAACACCTCCACCTTTCTAGAGAGGTCTTTTGGACCCAAAATGAAATCAGACAACAACTTGCCACATTATCTTTCCACCATTATTAGTCCGGTGTATTAAGCCCAACCTGATTTAAGGATTCCGTCCTCTCTGACGTCAACATGCTACCTCCATAATCTACAATCATAGCTATAGGAAGTGGAGATTAGTTTATTTCTTCCGAAAACGATCAAGATTTATATTGGATTGGATTCTAGAACAGAGAAACGGTCACACTGAATGACTACCAATTACTAACCTAATGGAAAAGCCAACAAAGTTCCAAATACTTGCTCAATTATTCATAGGCTTGCCTAAGCATCCAGCCCGTTGCTATTTGCGTTTCTTTATTTTCATTCTGGGTAATTCTCCATGCCAATCATACAAATTTTATGCAAGAAACAGTTCTCAGAAAGCTAACAATTAGACTGGTGAAAGGTATTGGAAAATTACCACGCATCAAGTTATTTACTTGGTCGTCATTTTGTACCAGGAATAATTTTAAGTGAGGTTAGCTTAATCTGGGGTAATCCTTGGCTCGGTTGTTTTCCCTTCTCCTTCTCCTACTAATCCATAATCCAAAATCCAGCTACACAAAGGACAAAGGTCCGTACATATACGACAATATGATGTGGTATGACTTTATGCTTACCTGAATCACATTAAAAGCAAGCCATGGATTAGCGTGTGCGACAGCCACCATGTAAAGAAGAGACAGACATCGGGACATTATATTTTACTCATTTCTTTCCATAAATGTGAAGTTCCAAATTCCATGTCTGACAGGATCATAGAAAATATTTATTTGTGCTTTAATATCCTACTTGCTAAAAGGAATACGGGCCATTATTGATCCTACTTACAAACCAATCTGGCTTGGTCTCCATAATGTGTTCCGTATATTAAATATTGTTATTGTTACACGTTATAGCTAGTCGGAGTGGAAGAGTTCAGAAAGTCAGAATTATTGGAATTGGAATACAGAATTGGAGCTAACGTAAGCTTGACACAGAGGTATGATAACTTCTTCATACAAAATTAAACTCACATTTATATGAGGACCGTGGAGCAGAGAGGAAGTCAGCCTTCACAATTAAACTTTAATTGAGTTTTCAAAGTTTTTTTTTACCGAGCAACAGCCAACTTTCTTCAATTTAACAAAGACTCAACTGAAATGGCTGGGAACAGCTATGGATCCCTCCGACTTGACGCCCTCCCCCCAGAAGTAAGTTTGTATTCGCACATTAACGGTTTACTGAACTGGAAACGCCTATAATATGAAACTTTCACGAAACCCGTGTGAAATGTGATGGATTGACGGATATGAAATTTATTTTTTAAAACTCCAACCTAAAATAAACTTCTCTGAATTTAATTTTTTTGTAGATGGCAGAAATGATTTTGGAGTTGCTGGAGGATTCTACCGATATTCTAAATGTGTTTCAGGTGTTTTCAAGCCTGAATGGTCAGGTCATGAAGAAGAGACAAAAGTGGCTAATGGACCAGGTACTATTTAATCGGAATCGGACATATATCAATCATGAATGATTTTTTCAAAAAAGGAATGCTAATGCGGAAAACAGTCTAAATCTTATTTCTTGTCAACAGGTCGCACCCTTGATCTTCCCATGGCTGAATAAAAAGGAGGTTCTCAACTGCCGTCTGGTTTGTTGGAGATGGTCCCGCGGGATTGACAAGTTTCTGGAGAACTCCCAACTGAATGGACTCCATCCTTCTAGAGAAGCATCCCGAGCACAAACCGAACTAATCTCCAAGCTTAAGACGTTCAATCTGCTCAATAAAAGCAGAAACTACAACTGGAAAAAATTTCAGGAACTCGCCGGAAAAATGGAAAACCGTCCATCACACAGAAATCCATTCATCCGACGGAAAATAACTTTCTACGATGGGGGGTACCCAAATTTGTTTGTGTGGAGGGAGGCTTTTCAGTTTCTTCATGAATTTGGGGCTCACGTCTGGCACTTTAAGCTATATTACCGGCATGTTTTTACAGACAATACCTGTTCCCAGAACATCCTCCATTGTCTCTCCCTCCTCCCAAATTTACGAAGGTTGGAAATAATTCTGTCCAACGATTTGGAACTTACAAGGAAACAAGTTCAATCTACAGTCCACCTTCCCCATCTGGAGGCTCTGGACGTCTTGGATTCATTTTACTCTGGATCCGCACCCACCATCTGTCGCATGATACAACGCTACTCCCAACAACTTAAAAGTTTGCGAATGGAGTGTTCCAGCTGGAGGATGAAGTACTCCCTAATATTTCCCAATCTTACCGAGCTCACGTTGAGGGAATGTACATGTACAAATGTGCGGAATGTTTGGGCTTCCTTGAATGCACCAAACCTCCTAAGATTGGAGTTAGATTTGACAATTAATGCGGAGGCAATGACAGTGGATCAATTTAAAAGTAGCATTGTCTCGCTCTTACAACCATTCGGAAGGCTCATCAGCTTCAACGTTCACTTGAAGCTCCCACATCCCGGTATCAAGTGGTCCGAGGGAACGGTGGGACCAGTGTCCTCAACTCCGGTCTGCATAACATCTCTGAAATCCCTGAGTGTTGTGACTTGGAACACGGAATTCCGTGAGCTGATCAACTTGGAGTTTTTAAAATGCTTCCCAAATTTGTCCTACATTAATGTAAACTCCAAAATTTACCAACACTATGATACCTCCCGAACAATCAGTTTATACGACCGGTCAATTTGGGAGGTGGGGTTACCTAAATTATTGGAGTTAAACATAGGGCAGCCCGGACATCGCTATTTTTGTTTAACTAGGGCTGAATACGAGTGGCTGGCGGAGGGGCGAAGAATTTCGCGAAGAAGAAAGAACCAGTTGTATTGGTCGGGGTAAAGGAACATGGGGTCGGATTTTGGGGGTGCCCGATATGTCAAACGATAGCCCACATCCCCCTGAGCAAAATTTGTTCAGCCACTAAATGATGGGGTCACCCCCCACCCCCAGGGGAGGGGGTAGAATTATGACCACACCTGAAAATATGATTTCTGGACCGATCTCGACGAGTAGATCATTTTTGGTTTTCACCCCCTGGGGTGGGGGGTGACCCCATCATTTAGTGGGGGTGAAATTTTGCACAGGGGGATGTAGGTCATCTTTTGACATATCGGGCACCCCCAAAATCCGACCCCATGTTCCTTCACCCCAACCGTATTTTTAGTGTTTCCATTTAGGTTCATTGTTGTAGGGAGGTAATATGTAATATATTATTGGAAGCATGGAATGGTATTGTATCCAGCAAAATTTGATGATTGTTCGTGTAATATACACAAAGTCGTTTAAGAAATTAAATCTCAATGGGAGTGCAACTTGTACGGAGTATGTACATAGAAAGAAATAAACTGCTATGTTGAATGCTTACCAGGTGGAGTACAGGATACAGATGATGTCGAATACGTTATGTTAGGTTACATTTTAAGAAGAGGAGATGAAAAGGAAAACTGCATTTTAATGAAAAAAAATGAGACCATTATTGGTTTTTATGTATATTAAATATTATCAAGGCTACGGGGTAATTGAGAAATCCTAATTTCTGGTGTAGCCTCATTTAAATTGGACTAAATTGGACAAGTACATAATATTCTAACTGATAAGGCTGAGTTACTGATTTCCTTCTGCCTCTCCGCCCTGCCAAGTTAGCATGAATGGTAGCATTATTATATCATCATTATCATTATCAATCCCAACCCGAATCCCGAAATCCCGTTCTCTCCAGCTGACAACAAGTTTTCTTAAATCTTCAATCACAACAAATCGTAAGTCGGGGTAAGGTTAGGCCCTTTGAAAACGATGGAGATTTACAATATTACATTGGAGTCTCGAACAGAAAAGCGGTGTAAACAAAAGTTTACCACTCCTGCGAATGCACTAGCATGCCAGCCAGTCATGTTAAATTGCCCGGGTTTTTAATAATAAACCAGAGGGTTTGTATAATAACGGGTTTAATAGAGAAAAACGGTTTTTTTCGTGTAATGGTTACAAATCCTATGTCTATGATAGTAATGAAGCTGCATAGGTATATGTATATAAACAAAGCAAGAAGCATACATATAAAATTGGGAACAGGAATTGGAATTAAATATGCTGTTATTGTTGATGAAATGAGGACTAATATTAAAATCATACGTTCAGTGTTGTTACTGTTGTTCGTTTTAAATTTAAAACGTTATCAATAAGCCAAGAAAAACTCTCATGGATTAGGATAATAGAGAACATCATCCATTTTATTGCTTTAACTGACCCATACAGACAATGTATTTCGTATTAGGACAAGATTTAGTTATATAAGGCTCACAGGTACTTTTCAGAATACACATAACAATATTTACGTGTACACGTTCATAAATCAGGGAAATATGTAGGTATTTGAATGTTATCTTGTACTAAACGTTTAGCAAAAAGTTCATTTAATAAGTTGTTGTACAAAAGTTAAACCATGTTTTGCGATTAATAATCTAAAACTGTGACTGACGCGGGAATGTCCCCAGGCCCTAGTCGCCCCCAGACAAATGAAGCAAGTTTTATGGGTAAATAAATAGCGCTGATCACGAATCTGAAGTCAGTCATTTTTCTGATCGGTGAAAGTTTAAGGCACAAGGGAGCATTTTTATGTGTTAGGTCACCAATATAACCTACTGGTATAACAATCTGGTGAAAAACACTCAAACTGCTAGCTAAAGGTAAACACACACATCTGATGCTAAATGGAAATATATAAACTTTTTTCTCCCCGAGACCCTAAAATTTTGCACAAAAAAGCGAAAACGTTCATAATAAAACCTTCAAAATATAAGGTACAAATTGTAAGTAAAAGTTTGGTTAGTTTTAGGCTTTTTCATCCATTTTGTAAAACAACTTACATACACGACAAAAGTGCATACAGATAAATTTGATAGACGTGCGATAACTCGTGTGCATAAAAAAGAGGTAAATACTCATAGGTTTTTATTACATAATCAGAAAAAACTCAAAATATAATGCTTATTCATATTTTTTAAATTAGATAATATATATTCCATCCGGAGACTGAACCACAAAACGGTACAGTGCCTGCAATTTCTTTTTATTGCTCGATGGCGCCGGTTCCAACTAGTCACTAAATAAAAATATAATCCAAATAAAATTAAAAACTACTTCACTACTTCTAACAGTAAATGTCCTCTACTAACTTTCTTTTGAATTACGTTGCTCCTCCTAAAACCCAATTCCTCCTTCCAATCTCATAAATCACATCGACGAATCTATAAAATGGTGGCATGACAACGAGCCACAGAACCGCCCAGTAGCCCACAAAAAGGAATGTCGTCAACAGAGCTTTCGACTGGTGAGTCACAATGACAAATGTCCGTATTGCTTGATTCTCGAACAGGCCAATAAAGATGCGACAGCTCCAGCTCCGTTTATCCTCCAATGGACACCAGCCACCAGTACCAATTAGAATCCCCTCGGGGCCCAATTCCGAGGTCCTGCTCTTCAAAATTCTGAATGCTAAGTGCGAAAATATGTAGCCAATCCAAAAAGCCCCAATGAGGCATAGTGCCAAAAATGCCCATTGTTTCAAGGTGAAGTCGAAGCGAACAATGAAAGGGATCATTTCTGCGGATTTCCTAGTTCACAAAAAAAACACCGTTAAAATTTTAAATGGGATTAGGTATGCAGATGAAAACTACAAATAGGCTTTTTGTGTCGTAGTCCTCAACGTCGAAAGTTTTTAATTAAAATTAATTTTAAAGAGGAAGTTTAGTCTAGATTTCCCTACAAAAACAAGTACTGCTTATAAGGCTAATAATGAGTGAGTTAATGATTTGGTTCTGCTTCTCCTCTCTGCTTACCGATGAGTGACAGATTGATAATGTATGGAACAATTATAAAACATTCGTACCTATATCAAGTCCGGTGTATCAAGCCCAACCTGATTTAAGAATCCCCCTACAACTCCCCTCCAACTAATATTTAACATTCTACCTTCAATCTTCAACCAATCACAGCTATAGAAACTCAAGCTAAGGTTTAGGCCCTCTGAAAAGGATCAAGTTGTGTATGGGACTCTAGGACAGAGATACGTCCACAACGAATGGTTACCAGTTCCACATAACTGCTCATTCCCAAGGATCCAGTCAATGGCTAAAATGTCATGTCTTTATTTTGACTCCGGACAAATCTCCATTCCAATAATACAAATATAGTGCAGGAAGCAATTCTCTCAACTCCAATAATTTGATTGATGAAAGGTACTGGGAAATTGCCAAGTCTCTTCAGTTTGTTTACTTGGTCGTCATTTTTGTGCCAGAATTAATTTTAAGTAATGTTAGCTTTTAACCCTCTTGGGTAATCCTTGCTTCGGTTTTCCCTTCTTCTAATAATCCGTAATCCAAACAGAGAACGGTCCGTACATAGCACAACATGACTTTAGGCTTATCTGAATTACATTAAAAGCTAGCCAAGGATTCTCGTGTGCAACAGCGACCGTGCGGTGTAAAGCAGTGAGAGACATGGGTGACATTATATTTTATTCAGCCT
Organism: Lepidocyrtus lignorum; assembly: GCA_034696835.1. Lineage (NCBI taxonomy): Eukaryota > Metazoa > Arthropoda > Collembola > Entomobryomorpha > Entomobryidae > Lepidocyrtus > Lepidocyrtus lignorum. The sequence continues at coordinate 34,861 of JAQGAG010000031.1, forward strand.
TTAACTTCCATCCCAAATTCTCCATCCCGAACCTTTTCTTCACAGTAGATTTTATATAAGTACTAGGGGACGCTTCACTCGGATCCACTATAGATACGGCCCTGGGAGACGGTTAACTTGAATGATTGAAAATATTCCATCATTTTATAAATAAGGTATGTCTTTGTTAAATACACATGTAATAATATGTCCAGTCCAACTCAAGTTCAAGTTTCATGAGACTGGTGTCAAGTCCCAAAATATGTTTTTGGTAGAATTTTATTCCAAAGCATACTACATATGTTACAAGGTGCATGATGCATCATATTATCCTACGTAATTTTAAATGCTTCCATGGTTCTGAATACTCATGTTTGGTATCTTGAAATTGGATTCTCCCACATTAGCTATAGCGGAGTTGTAACGTTTTAATCTGGAGTTTTCCCCTCCTCCCAAATTTAAAGGGGTCGGCGCTCTCTATGCCAATTTAGGAGGGAGCATTTTGATTGAGCAGAAATGGAATTTCCTGCTGGAACCTTGCTCCCACATCTGGAACGCTGAACTTCGCTAACCACCAGCGACAACCTCCCTATCCCATGCACCCTTTTCTGGTGAAGCGATACGCAAGCCAAATTAGGAAGTTGAATTTTAGCTTCTAAATACTCATCCTTCTCAAAAGGAAATACATAAAAATATTGTTCTCCCGAAACCCCAAAATTTTGCACAAAACGAAACTGTTCATGATAAAATTTCCGAATATAAGGAACAACATGCAAGTACAAGTTTGGTTAGTTTTACACTTTTTAATCCATTCTGTAAAATAAAATAAAGTTACAGGACAAAAGTGAACAATCCTAATTTTGATAAATGTGCAACAACTTGATTCAATCTCAACAAATAATAATATGTTCTTCATATCTTTTTTTAGTTATTTATGAGAATGTGCCAATTGAGTAAAAAAAAATCAACTACTTTTTATTTAATTCAATTTACCAAAATGGAATAAAACAATCTTTTTGGAAATATGAAAAATAGTCATGTTTTTATACTAAGGTATCAGTACTTCCTATAGAATTGTATAATGGTCAATAAATAATAATCTAAATCCATTGAAAAAATAGCTATTCTCATCCCCATCTTATAAATACCTCTGAGGAATATATAAGATGTCGGCACGAAAATGACCCATAACACGACCCAGTTCCCCACAAAAAGGAGCCCCCTCCCCAGAATTCTCAAGATATGGGCCACAACGCTCATTGTCGTCCCAGCCTGATTCTGAACCACGCCAAAGATGCAACAGCTCCCTTCATCCCCCAAAGGGCACCAACCACCCGCACCAGCACTTCCCTCATAGCCCAGTACCATGGTCCTGTTGCTTAAAAACTGGATATCCGGGGCGACGAAGTGTTGTTGGGAGGCGGAAGGTCCGCAAGGTATGAGTCCTCCACATTGTCGCCTATCTGTATTAAGTGACTATAGTGTTAAATATAATGATGTGGATTACCTCAATTAAACAAAATAATTTGTAGATAGATTAATTGTATTGCCCCACCTATTTTATGCTCCACCGAGCAGCAGAGCCGGAATAAGAGTGAGGATGGCTTGCGAACGTCATAAATCATCTCATCCGTTCCTTTTGGACAGGGCGGGGATGATTCCAGGAACTTTTTACAAGGAACTTCTTGCACTCAACGTAGACACGGAACTTTCGCGGAGTTTTTAAACGAAAAAAAAAAGGATGGTAATAAAATGGAATTTATTGTTAGGTTAAGTTTGATAGGAAAGGAAAAATAAAAATGAAAAATGGTAAAATTGGAAAGCTGTGTACAAGAAAATGACACTTTATTGTGTTGAAACTGTGTTAATATTAGGGTATTTCTTGGTAGGCAAGGCGAAGTTAAAAATGCACAGTTTTGTTCCCTTATGTAATTTCATTTGTACTAAAAAAAAGGAAAGAATGCCTAGTTGTAGTTCCAGAAAAAAATACGTTATAGTTAATTACTTTAGACGGTTTTTGACCATTGTGGTTGCGCAAATTTTACTTAATTTGTTACTTAACCTTGTAATTTATTTTAACGATATTGGATCAAAATGTTTTTCAAAAAAAAAACCTAACCTAAAGAGTACACAATTCAATACGTAAGTACTAATAGTAAGATGCATATCTACCTTTATCAGTTTTGTATCCGCATACTCAATTTTCGATTTTCAACCTAACGTAACCTAAAAATAAATGAAAGTTCCGTGTAAAAAGTTCCGTATGAAAGTTCCTTGTTCCGTGTAAAAAGTTCCGCGTAAAACTTCCGTGTATTTTTCGTCGACACGGAAATGTTCCGCTGTCTCTTTTTTCTATGCAATCATGTAACATTAGGAAGTAAACTCCCACTACTCGTGGCAACCTGCCAAGTACTACAGACTACACAAAAACATTTCTCCTTTTCTTCTCCATTTGTCCTTTTGTATTGGCGTGGTTTTGGTGTTAGTCAAAGTTAGACTTTGCCTAAGCTAGATAAGTGACCTGTACACTGCATCTGGACTTCACCTGCCTATATAGCAAGTACCGCCTTAAAAAGGCATCTTAAGCGTTAGTCGTTAAAATTTACAAGTCACACGTTAAAAGAGCTTCGTAAGATCGGCAATTGCGTCTTGTTTAGAGGGTTCAAAATAATACACATAACTAATAGGTAGCTATTGTCGCATCACAAGGCGTGTATTTTGGGAATAGTAAAGGTTAAGGTCGAGTTAATGGAATCACGATAAGATTCAGATCCAAACTCGCATCACAGATGAAAAATATTGCCCCGCCGTCGTAGCATTTTCAGACAATAGCGTACAAGATGCACTTACTCTCATCGTCAAACCATTTCTTGTTTGTCCTTTTGATTTTCCCAGTCAGCTCTCTCCAACATTTTAAAAATTTCCAACCTCAAATAGATTTGAATCCAGTTTTATTTCCATTCCGAGAATGTCTAGTTCA
>JAQGAG010000032.1:0-37537 GCA_034696835.1 Lepidocyrtus lignorum
TATATAGCTATATAAAAAATTTGAACGAAATTGGTCCACGCGTTCGAAAGTTATCGTGTTTACAGACAGACGGACAGACAGACGGACAGCACAACTAATCGCTATACTACTAGCTTTCAGCTACGTAATAAGTTAATACAGGAATAAGATACGAGCAAAATGAATTTACTCTCTGTAAATGTTTGCACTGCCTAGGTGTGTCCATGTTCATGGATTGCGACCATGCGATGATAAATGATAATGTTGATGACATTGATGAGTGTTGACTCCCATTAATAAACAATGTTTAACATCATCAGCTTCATTTCAATCAAGTGGAGAGTTTTATGCCTTCATGGCACAAGAAAGAATCTTTTTATCATAATGCAGTATATTGCATTGCATCCCATTTTCAATCCAAGTTCAGCCAGCGGAGAAAGTTGCTTGAAGTTTATTCTATGCTTTATTGCTGATAAAGTACTGCTAATTTTCTGCGCATTCTCATTTGTCGTGTCAACTGAAAAATGTTAATTTACAAGTGTTCAGTTTGTCAAGAGGGTCTTAGCAGTAGGGCCAAGTGGCATGGGCACCTCCCCCGGAAAAACCATCAAGACCTGGCCAGGAAGGAGTTAGCCGGTTGGGACGCCAATGCAAGGGCCAAGCTCCTTGTCTTCGTCAACCTTCCGGTTGATAACGACGTCGAAATTATAAATCGGCTGTCGAATCATGGCAAAATTGTTATCACTGACTTTGTCGTGAGTTCGGAAACACCTCCAAGGATTGGAATGGTTCAGTTCGAGACGAGGCGAGTCCTGCCACAGCTGCATTTTAATCCACCTAAAAGATTTTGACGAATTTATTTGAATTGTAGCTGGAAGTAAATAATTTCACACAGTGGCCGCGGAACCGTGGGTGACGTGGGTAACAATTCACCCACAGAAATCGTAAATTTGCGAAAAATTCTTTATTTGCCATATACGAACCAAATTTTTTCAAAGATTCACCCACACAAAAATGGAGCTTCCGCGGCCCTTGAATTTTCACAGGTATACACAATTTATTTAAGTGCTCTATCTTTAAAATTCCATTTCCAGGGAGGAGCTGTTGAAGGTACTTTCGGGTCTGGAGAGTAAAGATGACCAGTTCTACATTGTGGGCTCATGGTGCGAGGTGCTGGGTGGAGGAGTCATCACGGAATTCGAATGTGAGTTAGGTACCTATATTAAATTCTCATTTTATGGCTTACTGGGTAACCGCACCAAAAAATTAAATATATTAAATTTTACGCAAACAGATAATACATGGCTGCAGTCACTTCTAGGAACTGAGTCACTGGCAACCAAAGAGAAAGAAACTAGCGAGGTCACTATCAGAAAAATGCTCGAGGTATCCGAGAAATCCTATAACGACGAGATGACTCGATTCCTACAAGAAGGTGTATACTCTCCAGACAACCTCAAAGACATCCATTCCAACCTGATTGGCAAGTTGGTTGAGGCATTTAAAAAATCTTTTAATGTCCCTGCAACTGACAACAACTGCAAAAATATTGAAAATAAATTGGAGGAATTAAAGGAAACGTTGGCCCAAGGATTCCTGATGCATGGTGAGCAAAATAACACAAATTGGCAAAAGACGCAGCAGCAAATAAGTATAATACTCGAGGGTTCGAAGAGCTCCTATGTCGACAAGATTGAAGATGTGCTCAATAAGAATTCATATGGACTGGAGTTGAGGGAGCTCACAAGACGGCAGCAAGACATTGTTCATGAAGCTAAGGTGCTGTTGAAGATGGAAATCAAACAGAAGGTCAAACAAGATGAGCCGCTGGAGGAACACGTTAAGTCACTCCAAGCATACATGGATAACTATTGGAAGGTTGTGCTGGAAGCTAATATAAAAAATTTGCACAAAAGGAAGGAAAGAGAACCCCAAGAAAGACAGAGGCAAGAGGAGCAAAGAAAAATAGAAGCGCAGGAGCAGGGAAGAAGGAAGAAAGCAGAGAAAGCTGTAGATGAAAGAAGAGGTGAAAGCAAGTCAGAGTCTACCTCCTTCCAAACAAATGCCAAAGGAGGGGTTCAGCTCCCCCCACTCGTCTTCCAACTCCAATCCTCCCGAATCCGGATGGGGATGTGCCTTGACGGGAAACCGCGAGTCTTATCTAATGCTTCAGGAGAGCAGTCCACCCCATTTGTTGTAGGGTTGACCAACGGAGGAGAGCTGATCTACGGAACTGAAGCGCAGGCAAAAATCCCCGAGGAAGGTGATACGAACATCTCACAGCTTTCAAAGTACCGGTGGGTTGCAGATCACTTCATAAAATCCGGAAGCCAACCTTGGACTGAAGATATACGACTAATTGCGGACGCAAAAGTTTACAAAATAACTGGAATTTCTTCTTGCCTTTGTCCTAAAAAACTTGAAGGAGCACGTGGAAGCCGACATGAAAGGAACAATTTCGACTGCGGTCATCACAGTTCCCTGTTGGTTCTGCAGTAGCCAGCGGATTCAAGTGAAGGACGGAGGGAAGCTTGCTGGCTTCGAAGAAGTCTACTTAATCAATGAAGCTGCTGCAGCGGCATTCGCTTGTGCGTCAAGTGACCGCAGATCCTCGTCTATTCACAACATTCTCATTTTATCAGAAATTGCAGGGAACATCGATGCGTCGGTTTATTCACATTCATATCATCTTGGGGCAAAGAAGGTTGGACTTTGGTTGGCCATTGTGGAAGCTACTGCATGGAGGAAATGACACAAAACATTTTGAAAGCTGCATTCGAGTTTTACGGCAGAGGAGCTAAATTCATTTGGAATGGAATCGTAGGTGATAAATCCCATGAAAATAAACAGCATCCGGTTTTACAACTAATCAGAAAGGTTGTAAAGCAAGCCCAAGATCCAAGCTATAATTCATCAAAATGTTTTCTTGCGCCAGACGAAGTGTTGTAATGTCTGAATTGGAAGATCGGAGACCATTGTTAGAGCAGGTTGGCAAAGAAAAAGCTCGCAAGATTTGCGACATTGACGAAGAAAATGGAGTACTGATCGGAGCCTCGCTTCTAAGTCAAAACCCAAACACAATTAAAGAAATTGTCAGAGACAAATTACTATTTGATGTGATGCGAAAGTGCGGAGCGCGGACTGGGGTTCGGGTCATCTCAAAACAAGTCATGCTACCAACTACCAATAACTGTAGCGTGATTACCACATTTCCCAAGTGGGTGACGGAAGCAGATATCTTCCAAAATGGTCTTCAAGGCGACTTGAACGTGGGGTACTTGAAACTACGTCGAGTTCTTCTTCATGAACAGCACGTTGAAGTTAGTCTAGGCCTTAATAATGAAGCCATTGTTGGGGTCAAATGTGTAGTGATCAGCTCCTCCAACTATAAAATCAAGGAACCCGTTCTGAGTAAAGTTTCCAATACGGGAAGGATTCGGGAACAAATAAAAACTCATAGCGTAAAATTAGTTCCCGGGAATTCCCGGGAAATTCATTAAACAAGTGGGATATTAAGCGATAAGCGAACGCTTGAACGTATGCGAACGACATGAAAACGTTTTCCCCTGATAACATTGGTAGGATAGTCAACTGCTTCGTTATCTCTTAATTTGAAAATTACCATACTTATCAATGTAAAGTAGATAAGCATTTTTGCCTTCGGGGAGTCATTTTATTCCCGAGAAGTCAGTGTGCCTATATTTCCCGGGAAGTGTTTTAGGTACCGTCTCGTATTGGATTCACTAGTTCTGAGACAAGAATTTGATTGGATAACTCCAAATTTGACACCAGAAGATATTGGAAGGCTCCAGTCACTTCTGGACTCCATGGGAACCAAACAGAAAGAGAATAGTGAGCTAATTAGTAAAATGGTCGAGGCATCAAAGAAATCCTATGAGGAAGAGATGACTCGATTCACACAAGAAGGTATCCACGCTCTGAAAGAGCTGAAGGAGTTCCATTCCAACCTTGTGGAGAGGTTGGTTGAGGAAGTTAAAAAATCTTTTAAATTCACTCCAAGGTCAACAGGCAAAATCCGCGAAGATTTTGAAAATAAATTGGAAGAATTGAAGGCAACGTTGGCTCAGGGATTCCTTAAATATCATCAGCAAAATAACGCAAAATTGGAAAGGAGGCAACTGCAAGAGCAAGGACAGCTTTTGGAGGATACTAAGGAGCAGTTGCTACAACAGTGCGCCGAGATGAAGATGCAACTGGAGAACGGGAAAGTTTTCAAGATCAAATCCGAAGTGGTCAAAGGCATGTTCCTAAAGAGGATCGAGGAGGCAATTAAGTTTGCCCAGCGTGAGGACAGTACACTGGAGCAGATTCAAGGTCAGATGGAGGCCTTGGCCAAATGGAGCTCAAAATACGTAAAGTGAACATTTAAAATGGTATATAATGGTAAGTTGCTTTATCAGTATCAACACATATTATAATTAAAATTGCTTGTTTTTATCAGTATTTAATGTTAAAAATAAACCTTTTCTTGTACGAATATCACTTAAGATGGAATAAGTTTATAAGTTCAAGCTGCTTTCTTCTCATTTTTCTTTGTCATTATGATGCGTTCTTTTGCCAAACTTCATTCCTGAGTTTTTGTAGGTATAATTATTTAATACTTAAGTAACATGAAAATAAAAATGAGTAATTAATGCTAACATTAATTTGTAAACAATGTGTCCATTCTAGTGAATTATATGGTGATGCGATAATATAAAAAATGCCTTTGAGGGTAAATTAAACAGTATTTGTCTTGTAGCTCTATTTTTTGCCTTGACCCATCCCTCGCATAATAAGAAGGGCAATTAAATAAAATTTATAGTTTGGTTCAAAAAAGCTTTTAATTGTTTTCATTGTTTGAGAGAATGTCTAACAATAAGAAATGTCATGCAAGTCAACCGGTAAATATATTTGGTTTACCCTTTATTTTGCTTTTCACATTCGCAATTCGCATGCATGTGCCTTTCCAGCTAGCTTTTTGGTGGAGTGGATTAGTGGATATAAAGATGCTGGGTTTTTTTATCAATGAGAGATCCAAATGATCCAATACAGGAAACGCTGTTGGACTTGGTTATTTTAATATTTTCAAAAGGGGTAATTTGATATTTTAGCAAATATTTTCTGCATCAAGGATTTTGCACAAAGCTGATAGCTGTGTTATTTCAAACGTTGTTGAGCAGGCATAACAGTGACTTTCTCCTATTATTGGTCATTGCCCACACATTGTGGCTCTTGTGACAGACAGTCAATGCATTTAATTTTGGTTGACAGAAGCCCGGATTGGTTAAAGATAGCCAGGTTGCCATTTTAACTCCCTGTGCTGATAACTGTTAACAGGTAGGGGGCAATCAAGGATGAAAATAAATTATGGTAATGATTAATGACCAGTCGTTTGTTATACTAGTGAGCCATCCCTTAATGAAAAAACCAAAAAAACATTAAGTGGGTAAAACTACCCCTAGGGGGGAAGAGATCAAAACATCCTAGGTCACATTTGACCTCAAAATCGGCTTCCCCGTATGTCATTTGCTTTACAAACTAAATTTCAGCTTAATCCATGCATAACTATACTCCGGGGGTAAAACTACCCCTGGGGGGAAAGTTCAAAACATACCAGCTCCCCTTTGACCCCATAATCAGAATCCCCATATGTCATTTGCTTTACAATCTAAATTTCAGCTTAATCCGTGCATTACAAAAGCAATAAATATGAAAACAAAAATAGTGATGAATAACAAATAACAAATAATAATAATCCTTCCCTGTAAACCTAATACCAGTCAAACGACTGGTAATAACACACAACCGCATCATTATCCTCGATGAGCGAATGCTATATAGCTAGTACTGATTGCTATAAACAGGCTGTTTTACGATATACACAAGACTTAACCAGCTTAACAGTCATCAGTGCATCAGTCATGCAATGAGTCATGTCATGTCATGTCAGTCACGAATTTTTACAACGTTAAATTTATTTTTCCTTCCTCCTCAATTTGCGCAACACTTTAGTTTGATCATTGAATTGAGCATTAGATCATCAATAACGTAATTTGACTTCTAATCTGTTGTGCTTTTCATGTATGTAGTTTTATTGTCATGTAAGGTGTGAGTCACTCTCCGCAAGTTACACAATTGATATACAACTAGCATTGATATATGCAAGACTAGATAAGGTATTATATTTACGACACATAGGGAAAGCGATGCGTACATAATTCCAGTTAACAAAATATTAGGTCATTTGAATGAGTTGGCGTATTTCTGTTTTGTGTTTTGTATAAAGTACTGGAGGAAGGAGGAGACATGGCATAAAAGCAAATTTTCACCATTTCGAGTGGCAGACTTGTAAAATTGTAACCAAAATATATATACATGTCACAGTTAAATATTGGAATAGAGGGATATTGATGTATGAGAGAAATTTCAGTAGGAGTCCTCTACTAAAATAGAATCAGAGTATATTTGTGCCAGAAATTTGTCATTTGAATAATTTTTTATCTGATATAACATTAAAAAAGTCATAATCCGGATAAGTTAATAAATCATTTATTTATATGTAATTAATGTTCGCTTCTAAAAGCAGCTCATATTAAAATTAACAACATTTGCAGGAACTATCATCATCTCTCCTACTACTCCTTCTCGATTCTGACCTTCTCCGCGTATAGACTGGGAAATTGTAATTATTCATTTCTCCATCCGACCTATTTCCTAATTCAGCTTGGCTATTCATATTCATTGCACCTCTTGCCTGCCCCAGCCCCGCACTTGGACTCACTGGGAAATTGTTCCGCTCCACCCTAAGCCTTTTTTCGAGCTCACGATCAGCTTCCTGATTAATTTTTCTTTTTGTCTGTCCTTGCTCTTGTTGATCTCGTTTCATCCTTGACTCTGCAATGAGCTTGTTGTTTGCATCCAACAAATTCAAGGCGTATGAGCTGGCATATTCTTCCAGTGAAAGTTTTGCTTTTGCAATCTCAATACCTCCAAACGCCATGTTTGTCATTTTCATTTCAAGCAGCTTCTTAACTTCCTGTAGAATCTCGTCGTGCTTTCTTCTCAGCTCATTGGGCTTCAGTCCGGATGGATTTTGTTGAAGTAAATTTTGTACTTTCTCCGAATATGATAATTTGAAGGTCTGGAGTAATGTGTTGATCTCCACTTCCTTCTGTACTGTTTGCATTTGGGTAATCGCTTCATTCTTCCTGGCATTGTTCGGGAACTCTTTGTCCAAAACGGATCTCAATCCCTCCAATTTGTTTTCCACGTTTGCAGAAATCCTGTCGCCACATCCGGTATATCTAAAGACCATCTGGAAGGAGTCAACTAACTTCCCAGTCAAGATTCTGTGAATGCCCTGAAGCATGATTTGAGTAGGTTGACCTTCCAGTTGATATCTGTTCATTTCTTCCTTGTAAAATTGTACAATTTTTGGTATTAATTTTATTGCCAGGGTCCCCTCATGGGTGTGGATTTGGTCATTGGTGGCTTCGAAATGGGACATGAGCTTTTCGCATCCGATTTCAGCCAAATGTTTGATGTCCGATTTTTCGGGAGGTGTTTGCCCCAGAGCGTATTTTAGTTCGTCCCGACCATATTTCTCCAGCTCGGAGGAGATGAAGCAAAAATAAAAAGCGAATTTTTTCTTCATCCTAGACAGAAAAATTGCTAATACGTTTTCTACTTGTGTCAGGTAGCTGAGGCAGGTTTCCTTAGATGCTGTGTCCACTTGTAATTTCATCTCTGACCAGAGTGTGGGATTGACACGATGAGATTCCTCGGCCTGCACTTGATTTAGCAAGGAAGAGTAAACGAGTCTAATTTCGGGAATATTTCCCGGAGTCAGTTGAGATTTGAGCCAGTTCTCTGTCCAAGAAAACAACTTGGATTTTATACTAACTGTAGCCTTTTGAACGGCTTCGGTCATTTGCTCACTTCCAGAATCCATTGGAAAATGGGGTTGTGGGTTTCTCTTTTACAGTTTTAAAATTTAAACTATAATTTTTAACCAGTGCAAAGTTACAACTGATACATGATTGACAACAAAATTTTACACGGTCGCCAGGTTTAATATTGTAGTCCTATTAGCATTATATTATGTAGGACATTTATGAATGACAAAAATCTTATCATATCAGTGAGAGCGCTGGCCTTGAGCGTGTCAAACAAACACATTCCGTTTTTTTTATATTTTTCGTGCAGCTTGTTTGTAGTAATACTAGCAATGAGAAATAGTTCAATATGAAAGCAAAAGTCATGCGATGATAATAAATGCAGTACATGTAATCTAATGTAATCATGGCTTATATCCCGGCAAATATATGTAAACTTGCAAAAAAAGGAACCAGGTAAGACTATTCATAAAAATATTGTGGGCGAGATACATTTATTATTACATACTTGAAGTTAAATTCATATAGGTAGGTATACCCAAGGTAGCTGCACGACTACAGGTAGTGCCAATAGCAAAATTTCCCTTCACTTTTATTCGGCAAGAGTTTGGGACGCCCGCCTTCCAAATTGAAAGGTTGTCTTGGAAACAGCAAGAGCTCTAATGCTTTGCAGATACACAGGCGTCCCAAACCTCTGCCGACAAAAAAGGGGCTATTGGCCCAACCTGTAGTCGTGGAGCAATCTTGGGTATACCTAGCAGGGAAATAAATTGATCATAATTAATACAATAACGTAGCTGAAATTAAAACCACTGTATCATTTACAAAAAATCAAGTTTAAAATTGCTAAAAAATCAAATATTGGTATTTAAGCAGTAATTTTTCAGAGAATATGACACTGACAGAAACTAAACATAGCTTGTTAAACTCAGCAGTTAAAATGCTTTCTTTTGATACCTTACTCAACACACCTTAAAATAAGAAAATTAATGACATTGACCTTTGACCTCCTTCCAGTGGTCGAATTCCCTCCAAATGCAATACCGTTCTTACTTTTAACCATCTATACCTACCAAAGTTGAACAAAATTGACTCACGCGTTCGAAAGTTATCGTGCCTACGGACAGACAGACGGATATCGCCACTAATCGCTATACTAGCTTTCAGCCACGTAATAAAGAGATATGCTAACATGCTAACATTCATAGAGTACAATAAATGCAAATATTTATGATAACTGGAATAAAGATACATATTTTGTATTCACATTAACATGTAATTTCAAACAAATGTGTCACTTTGGGCACTTTTTTTGGATTACCTATTTGGATTTTTTTACCATGGGCCACTTTTTTGAAAGGCCTTCCCATCTAATCGTGGTAGCTCTTCCGTGAGTCAGCTAGGTGACCCTCGGCTGCCGTGCTATCTTCTTTTCTCGTTAATTCGAATACTTCCACAAGATCCTTGAAGCCCTTCTCAATGGATTCACGAAGCTGTTCTTCGTATTCCCTTACTGCGGTTGGGTCCCTCAGAGGACAAGTTCTGCGGAGTTGGTCTACTACAGCATTTCTAGCTATCTTGTGGCTCTTCTTCAATAGTTCGTTCATGAACTTATTGTATTCTGCTTCACATTCGCTGACACAGTTCCTAAATTTCCTCTTGGCATGCTCCCCATTTAACAAGGCTGCCTGGACAGCCGCCCCATGAGCTACGACGTGTTCAGGATGAATAGATCGGTTGAGCGCTTTCCCACCAAAGAAAGATGATAACATTTCCTGTACCTTGGGAATCCTCGAGGAGCCGCCGACCAACACCACATCATCGATTTGCTCCTTCCGTAGCCCGACATCCCGTAAGGCTTCTTCCACGAGCATAATCGTCTTTTCAAAGTAGGCCATATTCAACACTTCAAATTTTTCTCTGGTGACATCCACAGTTAAGTCCCACCCACTCACAATGGCATCAACGGAGACTTGAGTTCTTTCTGCAAATGTCAATTCCAAACTGGCCTTCTCGCAATGGGTTTGGAGCCTCCTTAAACTCAACGTGGCCGCATCCCTCTTCTGCTTCACGATTGAATCCTTCCTACCAAACAAGTCGATTCCGCATTCATTCTTGAAGACGATCGCACAATGCTCCATCATCCTCTTGTCGAAGTCCACCCCGCCCAAGTGAGAGTCACCTCCGACCCCCAACACCTCAATTTTTTTTGGTGTCATGTCCAAAATGGCTATGTCGAAGGTTTCCCTTCCCAAGTCATAAATCAGAATTTTTTTCGGGTCACTGTTCAACCACTCTAAGGAGTAGGCCATTGCAGCTGCAGTCGGCTCGTTGATGATGGTTAGATCTGATTTTTCAAAACCAGCCAATTCACCAGCATCCAATGTCGCCTGTATCTGTCCATCATTGAAGTAGGCTGGGACTGTGATAACAGCTCTTGTGATTGTTCCCGGATCCAATTTCAAGTGTCTTTCTGCCATCCCCCGAAGTTGGGACAGGAGCTTACCCAAAATCTGCTCAGGATGGCGAGGATTCCCATACATCATGATTTTGGGAACGCCGTCATCTTCCCTAACGACAAAAGGCCAGAATTTCATGTCTTCTCGTAATTCCTTATCACCCATTCTTTTTCCGATGATTCGCCTCACGTCATAGAACGTGTTCTCCGGATTTCTGTAAGCATTGTCCTTAGCCACTTGACCGTAGGTCTCTGAGCCATCTGGATTGAATGCGACGTAGCTTGCCGTGGTCAGATTTCCGCCTTGGTCGTGATTTGGAATGATGTAAACTTTGCCCTTAGAGAACACAGCGACGCAACAGTGGGTCGTACCCAGATCGATTCCGATGGGTGGGGCTCCACACATGTTGGATGAGTTCAGATACACGTCATTCTTCTGGATGTACTTCTCGAGCAGGACATCCAAGGCGCTTTCTAGGTCTTCCCTTTGGAAGATGCTCAAGGATGAACGCCTCTCGCATTTATCCATCGCCAATTGCTTTGCCTGCTGGTGAATGGCTTCCAAATGGGCTGGCTTCATGAAGTGATCATTTTTGCAGTGCTTTTCCATCTCTTTGTGGTAGCTCTTCCGGGCGTCAACTAGGAGGCTCTTTGTTGCCGTTTCTTCTTCTGCCTTCCTTAGCTCGAATACGTCGAGAAGCTCTATGAAGCCTTCTTCAATGGATTCACGAAGCTCTTCTTCGTACTCCCTTAGGATGGTTGGGTCCCTCGTAGGAAAAGTTCTTTGTAGTTGGTCAAGTACAGCATCTCTGGCCTTCTCATGGTTATCCTTGAACTCCTCAAAGGTCCGCACCGTCTCCACTTTTTTCATGAGTCTGTTGTATTCCGCTTCACAGTCGCCGACACAGTTCTTGGATTTGCTCAAGGCCGATTCCCTCCTGATTCTACACTCATTTTGAAGACGCCCCCACTCTTCCAACAGGGTAGTATTTTCAAAGTCGTACTTCAACTCCAGCTCGCTGCTTAAGACGCCAATTTTAGGGAAGTTTTCATACTTGTCCATAGTCAATTTGAGAAGATGAGAGTGCTCCACCTCCAAGTCTTCAACGGTCAAAAATTCATCTGATTCCATGACGACCTTCATTTCCTCCTTGTAGTAACATAGAGCGTACGCTGCTGCCTTTTGATAACTCTCCAGGAAGCGATGGTTGTTCTCGAGGAGTTCCGACTGGATTTTGGAAAGTATTTCCTGGAGCTCTTCCTTTACTCTTGCTTCAAATTTGGCGTGAATTGGACTGTTTCTTGGAAATGGACTGGCTTCATGTAAGTTTTCAATAAGGAGTAACTTTTTCTTTGAATGGATCCCTGTAAGTCCCTCTTCATCCATGTCATCTGCTTCAGCTGCTGCTCGGAGTTCGGTCTCGTGCTGAGCACACATTTCTTTTATGACGCTTTCCATCTTCAAGAGGGAGTTTTGAATGTGAAGTTTGTGGCGATTTTTCAAATTGGCGAAGTTAGCTTCCATTTCTTTCTCGAGCTTGGTGAGGTACTCCTTGTGCAAGTCCTTCTTTCCGGGCTTCTCATAATACTTGAAGGACTCAACAATGGCAGATCGGACTAGCTCGTGATATTCCTGAAGAGTGGCTTCGTCCTCCTCAAATTTATTGGAATCCAAATATTCTTGAAATTTGGCCTGGTGACTAGCTCCGACTTCTTCGACCAGCTTGCTCATTACCTTTTCGGCGTTTGCCCTGTTGGCTTTGTTTTGGTTTGATGCAGATTTATAAGTTGTATCAAAAATTGCTATGACAGATTGGACAAGAGCCGCAAGTTGCTCTTCGCTTTCGCTCGGTAACTTTTCCTTGAATTCTTCCAGGATTGAAGACTTGGCTTCCTCTGAAAACGTCTTGAGTTTTGCTTCCTCATAGAATTCGCTGGCATTATCCCCATTTCCAAATGGAAATTCTTCCTCCAGTTGGCATTTAAACGCATCAGTAGCATCGCGTGTAGCTTCACTGACAAATTTACTCCGTTTGGCGTCATTCTGCTGTTTGAAATCGGCGAATGCAGCTTTGATCTTTTTTTTCAGTTTTTCTTCAAACTCCAGTAACATCTCCTTACTTCCCATTGTCTTGGCTTTCTTGAACAGTTCCAGCGCCTGCTTCTCCCCAGTGGAATGGGCTTTACTCAAGTCTTCATCCTGGACATAACTGTTTCCCCTTAGCTTCTTCTTGAGGGACTCGTAATATTTCTTCATTGCCTTCTCCACTACGTTATTGCATGACATTTGCAGAGTTGCCTGCCACATCGTTTCTGCTGTGGGGACTTCGTCAGAGTTGAAGATTTCGATGTAGGTCTCCAAACAGGATTTCAATTCAGAGGCAGTGACCTGCTCCCCCAAAATCTCTTTCATCGTGAGAGACTCGGTGGAAATCAAGTTGTTGATGAATGTTTCCAAGTCATTTGCAAACTTTGGGGCGAGTTCGTTGATGGAACCTTGAAAAGCAGGATGAAGGGCTTTTGTCCCAATGGCTGGCATGAGGAAGCAATCCAATTGCTGGAAACATTTTTGAATCGTCTCTCGAACATGCTTGGATTCAGCGGGTTGACTTTCTTTAATTTTTAGCTTTTGTTGGAGGAACAACTTGCCCCCTTTCCCTCCAAATGGAAACTCATCGGGATTATTCCAATCTCTGATGAGGAATCTCAGCTTTTGGAATGGGGTGCCAGAGTTCTGTCCCTTTTCCAAGGCCAAGCTGCCGTAATCAATGTAGGTTTTTAGGGCGGTGAGGGTGTCTTCTTGGAGGTTGGTGAAGAAGTTGAAGATCATCACGGATGAGGTGAGTAGGCTCAAGCCGACGATGGCTGACATGTCCTTGGTTGTAGTGAACTCGTCATAGGTTCCTTGCGTGTCGAGGAGAATGACGGCAACTTTCTTATCATCTTCATTCTTGACAATGAAGGGACGGCTCCAAATCCAAACTCCTTTTGTTTCTGGGGAAGTTCCATTCCGGAACTTGAAGCCCTTTAAGGGTCTCTTCTTATCGTCCCAGCCCATCCAGTCTTCTTTGTCGGCCTCCAATCCTTCCAAACAACGGATCATGTAGCCGAGAAGAAAGCTTTTCCCCTGGCGGGAGGGACCACAGACGCAAATGACGCTGATTGGGAGATCCCCAATTTGCTTGAAGACGCGATCGATGGTCTCATACTTCAGTTTTATCGTGGTGGTGGCTCCCTCCGCTTCCTCTTCATTACGGACGAACTCAATCAGTTGGAGAGGTTCATCTGTGGTCCCACCAAGCTTTGGCCCATCATCTTCGTGGACCGTTGTCAGATCCATTGTTAGCCTGTAAAATATAAATTTCAAAAAATAAAAATTAGCGTTCATTTTTAATTCCACAATGCTCATGACTGCTATGGGATAGAAATAGTGGAAAAGTTAACCGTTTTTACCTTAAGATGATTACCTAAGTGCGTTTAGATTTAATAGGAGTTATTTTATTGATTGGCAATTGATGATGATGGCTACTGATCACTTAATGGTTAGTCAAGATTGAAGAAGAGCTGCCTTCACTTTCTCCACTGCACTCCCTCCTGTCCGCCCACCCTGGGGTAGGCCACCCTTTAAAAACGGCGATGACGAGGAATGCGCTGCTGAATACTAAACAAGTCGACATTTCGACAAGTACAATTAACATTAGCAATATAACGCGTCATTAATTATCATTCCTCCTAGTATTTAACTGTCAAACCTAACAAATGCAATAATTTATTTAATCGTAGTCTAAGCCATCCGGATTTCTAACTCATGCCTACTTGTTGCCACTTGCACCCTAGTCATGACAAGTATATTATTTGCAACTTGCAAACCAAGTTATACAGTAAATACACCAGGCACCATGCCATAGGCAGAAGGACTAATTATTTTAATAATTTAATTTGTGACAGTAACTGATATCTTAAACTTACCCTAAAACACTTACTACCAGTGAATTGAAAACTGCAATAATTTTGTCGTGGAAATCAAATTGCACTTTTTTAAAATACAAAATTGGGATTAAATCCGACGAGTTTAAAATACGGTAAAAGTTACTTTCCAAAAGTTGTCGCTTGCAACAACCTACCCTAACTCAACACAAACACGGCTAATTCAATTGAAATGAACCAAAAAGCATTTATTTTCGCGAATGCAAATGATTTTTCATTGACTGGATAGTGGATCCGCTCAATCTCCCTCCGCTCAATGCATTATTGCAATCTATCAAAAAAGTCTCAAGCGGCCTCCGAGTTAGACTTTTTCCTTTCCGAGATTTTCGCTAATGCCAATTTGTCCTTGACTACTACATTACCTAATACGTACCTCCACGCTTTACCTTGCTCCGCTCAAAACTCTCAAGCGGCCTGTTAGCATTGGACTTTGCTTATTCGCACGTTGACCCCATCCATGCAAAAGGTTTGGTATACGTTTAATTCCCGTTGAAGTGAAGGCGATATGCGATATAACAGTGACAACTTTTAACGTCAACGGATGATAAGAGTACTTGTCAATACTCTTTTACATGTTGGTTTTTGCATGGATGGTGGAGGAGTAGGTCACTTGTAAAAGGAATTTTGGGATTTGTCATGAATTTGCAATTAAGTTCTTTATTAGGTTCAAATGTTGCACTGACGAACGAACGAAGAGCGAGTAAGCAACATTTCAATACATGTACCCGGTACCTATTCATTTGTTTAATCCAATGGATGTCATGTTATAAAATGCAATAATTGCAGTATATATCGAGTCATGAGTCATATGCAAGTGGCCTCCGAGTTATACATAATATGTTGAAGTGCTTATTATTTTTATTGCATTAATTTTTGATTTACCTTTGTCTTCTATTTTATTTTTATTTTCTATTTATTTCTATGACTATTAATATTTATGTCAAAAATCCAAGCAGAGTGGCAAAAAAATGCAAGTGTTATACATACTTGTGTCATGAATCATGAACTCATCGTCAAAATAGTAGTCATTTTTGCCAACTACTTAACGATGCTCCACCTATTTGGGTAATTAATTTTGTTCATTTGGGTATCGCAATGCCTCAGAAAGATCGCAGTGCATGGATGCATAGAATAGAGTGTGTGGCGTCAACATTTTGATTGAACAAGGACAAGATGTATTAGGACTTTCGCTGGTTTACCACAAAAAGAAATGACTATTTATTTAAAAAACTAATTAAATTAAACTAATTAAAAAAACTATTTATTTAAATTTATTGTTTGCTTTTAAAATTAGCGCGTAAGCACAACAGTTTAGAAGTCAAAGCCACCTAAACTACGTCACTGATATGATCTGGTGCTCAAACTCAAGTGTTGCGTAAGTTGAAGAGGAAGGAAAAATAAATTCAACGTTTTATCAAGCAAAAATTCGTGACATGACATGACTCATTGAATGATTGTTGGAGGACGGTTATCTTTGAATGTCATAAGTTCGTTAATTCTAATATCGTAAAACAGCCTGCTAGTTGATAACGGTGTGAAGCATTTGCGCATCAGGGATAATGATGTTTACTATTTTTTTTATCTTTGATTGCCCCAAACAAGTTAGCAATGTCATTCAAGGATATCGCATTAGTGGCCAATACTTTTTCCTGACAATAGTGCAGTTTGGCTCTGGTAAATCAAAAATTGCTTGAGCTCGACATGCTCTAATTTCCTTCAGTATGACACATGAGCCTTCTTTACAGAATCTGGGTTGGCATTTTGACATGGAGGATGTGATGTGATACAAGATACAACTGCATTGCATGGATCGGCATCGACCAAAAGGAGAAAGTCACAGGATGCCCCAACAACGTTTGTAAATTACACAGCTATTAGCTTTATGCAAAATCCCTAATGTCAAAAATATTTCCTAAAGTATCGCATTACTCCGCTTGGAAATTTCCTGTCGTTGACATTACTAAAAATAACGAAGTCCAACCGCGTTTGCTTTACTAGATCCTGCATCGATGAAAAACTTCCAGCTATTATATCTATTTTAAGTTTGCATATATTTTGTAAATGAGGTTAATTGTAAGTAAGAAAGAAACAAAATAACTTGCGTGACTTATAAACAATTTTCATTACAACCGATCATTTCGATATTTTATCAAAAAATTTAATCTGGAAGATGCAAATTGTTGAGAGGCTCCACTCTGACTGTAGAAGTTGGTCAATAATGCAAAGCTAGCATCAAAGGGTGCAAAATATGGGAAAAGCTAAATGAACATGCAGTGAAAATGTAAATCCATTAACCGAGGGAGCATGGAATCTCTTACACATTTTATAACGCCCCAAAAAATCACAATTTATTTGAGCCCCAACATAAAAATATCATTTTATTGTATTTGCGTAACAAGACAAATATCGTAATATTTATTTAAAAAAGATTTTTATATTTTATCGCTTCACAATATTCCCCTTGAATTGAACAGATTGCTTACAAGTATGTTTACATATTGCACTACGGGTTTAAATTAATTACATAAACAGTATTACTACCATGTTGCATTGCACTAAAACTAAATATGTATAACCGATAATTATATCATATCATACCTACGAAAAAACCGAAATGACCGAAGTCGGACAAAACAACGCATTGTAGAATCAGAATGACACGGGCTGGGTAGCTTGCAGTTTTTCCATCTAAAAAAAACAATCCAAAGAAAAGATTAATTTTCAAAATTAAATAAGTTTAAGAAATGATGATAAAGCAACGTACTTGACAAAATTTGGAATGTTCACTTTGAGCTTAGGTATTTTGAGCTCCATTTGGCCAAGGCATCCATCTGACCTTGAATCTGCTCCAGTGTGCTGTTCTCATGCTCGGCAAACTTTATTGCATCCTCGATCCTCTTTAGGAACATGCCTTTGACCACTTCGGATTTGATCTTGAAAACTGTCCCTTCCTCCAGTTGCATCTTCATCTCATTACACTGCTGAAGCAATTGCTTCTTTGCATCCAACAGCTCACTATTCCCCTTCTGTTTGGAGCCCAGTGACCCCAGAAGTGGCTCCAGCCTTACGAAATCTTCTCGTGTCAAGTTTGGAGTTATCCATTCATATTCGTTTGTCAGAACGGGGTCCTTGCTTTTATGGTTGCTGGAGCTTATCTTTACGCATTTGACATCGACAATGGCTTCATTATTAAGGCCCAGACTAACCTCAACTGACTGGTCATATAGAACAACTCGATGTAGCTTCAAGTAGCCCACGTCCAAGTCGCCTTGAAGACCATTTTGAAAGATGGCTGCTTCCTTAGCTGACTTTGAAAATGTGGTGGTTTTCCTACAGTTATCGGTAGTTGGTAGCATTTCCTTTGAGATGACCTGAGCCCCTGTTCCCACTTGGCATTTTCGCATCACTTCAAATATTAATTTGTCCCTAACGTGTTCTTTAATCTTGTTTGGATTTTGACTTAGAAGCGAGGCTCCGATCACCACTCCATTTTCTTCATCAATGTCACAAATCTTTCGTTCCTTTTCTTTGCCAAGCTGCTCTAACATTGGTCTCCATTCTTCCAGTTCAGATATTACAAACACTTCATTTGGTGGAAGAAAACATTTGGATGAATTGTATATTGGATCTTGAGCTTGCTTCACAACCTTTCTGATCTGTTGTACAGCCTGATGCTGTTTATCTTCAACCGACTTATCACCTGTACCTGTGATGCCATTCCAAATGTATTTAACTCCTTTGCCAAACAAGTCACGTACAGTTTTAAGAATAGTTCGTGTCGTTTCCTCCATGCAGTAGCTTCCACAATGGCCAACCAAAGTCACCTTCTTCGCCCCAAGATAGGTTGAATGTGAATAAACTGACGCATCGATGTTCCCTGAATTTTCTGATAGAATCAGAATGTTGTGATTTGTCCGGGATCGGGCATCACTTGACGCACAAGCGTATGCTGCTGCAGCAGCCTCGTTGATTAAATAGATTTCAGTGAAGCCAGCAAGCTTTCCTCCATCCTTCACTTGAATTCGCTGGCTACTGCAGAGCCAACAGGGAACTGTGATGACCGCAGTTGAAATTACTCCATTCATGTGAGCTTCTACGTGCTCCTTCAACTGTTTTAAGATAAAGCCTAACAGAAATTCAACTGTTATTGTGTGAAGTTCTGCTTCCCCATTTAGCCGTATGTCGTCCGTCCAAGGTAGGCTTCCGGATGTTATTAAGTGATTTGCAACCCACCAGTGCTTCAAAAGTTCTGATTTGTACGCGTTGTCTTCTTCCGGGATATTTGCCTGTGCTTCAGTCCCATAGATAAGATTTCCTCCATTGGTCAACCCTACAACAAGTGGGGTGGACTGCTCCCCTGACACATTTGATAAGACTCGTGGTTTACTGTCAAGGTACATCCCCATCCGGATACGGGTTGATTGGAGTTGGAAGACAAGTGGGGGGAGCCTAACCACTCCTTTGGCTTTTGTTTGGAAGGAAGTCGAATCTGTCTTGCTCTCAGTTTTTCTTTCATTCACAGCTTTCTCTTTCTCTGCTTTCCTCCTCTTTTCCTGCTCCTGTGCTTCTGCTTTTCTTTGCTCCTCTCGCTTCTTTGTGTCTTCTTCTTCCCTTTCCTTCCTCTTTTGCAAATTTTTACTGTTGGCAACAAGCACACATTTCCAATAATTATCAATGTATGCTTGGAGAGACTTGACGTGTTCTTCCAGCGGCTCATCTCGTCTGATCTTCTGCTGGATTTCCATCTTCAACAGTGTCTTTGCTTCATTGACAATATCTAGCTGGCGCCGTGTTAGCTCCCGCATCTCCAATCCATCTGAATTCTTATTGAGTACGTCTTCAATCTTCTCGACGTAGGAGTTCTTTGATGCCTCGAGGATTCTACTTATTTGCTGCTGCATGTTTTGCAAATTTTTGTTATTTTGCTGAAGATGTTTCTGGAACCCCTGAACCAACTTTGCCTTCAAGTCTTCCAATTGATTTTCCACATTTTGGCAGGTTTTGCCAGTTGCAGTGAGTCTAAAGGATTTTCTGAATCCCTCCACCCACCTCGAAATCAGGTTGGAATGGATCTCTTTGAGGTTGTTTGGAGCGTAGACACCTTCTTGCAGGAAGCGAGCCATCTCTTCGTTATAGAACTTCAGCACCATCGGCATTAATTTTTGAGCAAGGCTTTCCTCATTGGCAATGATCTTAGCATTTTGCTCGTAGACGTAGTCCCCTATCATTTTACAACCGATTCCAAGCAAATTATATTTCTCAGAAACATTGGATTCGAGGTTCTGGTGCACCTTGTCATACTCTTCATTGCACAATTTCTCAAGTTCGTTGGCCGTAAAGCAATCATGATAATCAAATTTCTTCTTCACTTGCCGATAAAATGTCTGCATCCGAGTCTGGAGATCAGTTAGATAAGCCATGCAATAGTCCTTGGCCTCTGCATCAATTTTCCGATCTAGTGCTTTCCAAAGCTGAACATCCACAGTTTTGTGTCCCTCTGTCTGGACTCCCCTCAAGGCATGGCTGTAGATATTTTTTATCTCTTCAATATTTCTCACATGAAAATGCTTTCGCAACCAATTTTCTATCGCTGAAGGCAGGATGGCTTTCATCTGCAAAACGGCCTGGTTAGCTACAATCAGCATTTCACCTTCCTTTTGTTTCTCCTCCATTTCCAATCGTTCCTTTTCTTCCCTTTTCTTTTGTGCTTGTAATAATTCCAAACGTGCCTTCTCTGCTTTCCTTTTATTCTCTTCAGCACTCAACATTTTCTTGGCGGCTTCCTCCATCACAGGATTGTCAATATCCATTGGATCGTTGGGTTTTTCTATGGTTTCATTGCGTTCTTTCGTTTTCTCACAGGTCATGACATGACCAGAAGTATTTTCAGTTATCGCTGGATCGGGTGCAGGTGTTGTGTCCATCGCATCGCATTTCGTTTGTTGCTGTGAAATGTGCTTTTCATCATGTTCCTTTTGTACGTCGGACCGCATTGCTAAAGACCCACAACCGGATGTTTTTCCGTGGCCAAAATTTGTCTGACCAATAGGCCCCAACCCCGGCTTCAACATGAACTGGGAGCCGCTAATACCAGACACCTCATTTTGAAGTTGCTCTCCTCTATCAGATGAAGTTGGTTCTGGATGATTCCATTTCATCCCAATTTTCGGACTGGACTTTTTAACTTCCATCGCAGCATCGTCACTTGGAGTAGGTGGAATGCTGACCGTCGACCTTTCAGCAGGCAGTTTAGGTGATTGATAAGGGCTTAGCAGATTGACAGTATTTACACAGGATTTCAAAAACAGAAAGAAATTACTCAAATGAAGTTCCTCCTCGCCGTTCTTAATCGGAGTGACTTCAGATTCCGCTGTGATGAGCGCAACAATTTGTTTCAGCCAAGTTGTCATATTTTTTTCTGCTTTTATATTAAGACATCCATTCTCGTCATGCAAACGTCCCTCAGCTTCCTTCAACTTGGTAACGTTGATATGCTTGAAATTTTCCAACACGGAAGGATCCACTGCAGTGCTTGTCTCTGCTAACAACTTTGTCAACGCAGCCTTTGCTTCGTCATCGGTGACGGCCTTGCTTTTAGATCCTACATCCTTGGAACGAAATAAGTAGACGATGCTATCGCAAATGTGTATCCGGTCTTCAGCAGTCAAGTGAGATGGGCCAACTTTCAAGTTTAATGTTTCTTTCAGAATTCGAAACTATTCAAAAAGACAAAAAAATATCTCATTTTACAATTCATTGAAAAATAAAACGTTAATTAATTAATTAGAAGTAAATTACTGTTACTTCACTCACCTCCTTATTTCCAAAATCAATTTCAGTCACTCTTGAGGAAGCTAATAGCAGAAATCTCTCCAGCGTCTGCAAGTCTTCATCCTCCTTATCCACACCCCGGCATAGATGAAGTATCCAAACAAGTAGGTCCTTCTCCCCCGCATGCTTCATGAGAAAGGGTTGGGGCCACAGGTAAACACCGCTTGTTGCTAGATCTGTGGCTCGACTCGGCCTAAAAATGCTCGGAGAGGAGCCATTTACGGAACCCCATTGGAATCCAGCCATTTCCGGTTGTCGCCCATTTTCTCCCTTTTTGGTTAGCATCTCCAGCCATCCTCCATCCCCTCCGGTCTTATAATACTGGATGAGCAAGTTGGTGAAGAAGGATTTGCCGCTTGATGGAGGTCCAATGACTGCGAGCACCGCCACTGGAATGTTCTTGGGCAAGCCAAGGCACTTCACGTTGTCTATGATTACTTTTTGCAAGTTCTCTTCTTTCAGTTCCAGGTAGCCAAATGCGCTGGTCACTATTTTGCAATATGGGAACAACGACCCCGGGCTGAGTCGACGACCTTCTTCATTAACATCATCGCTCTTATTCTCGGCCATTGTAACTTATAATCGGGTTGAGCAGATGCAGTCGGCAAACAAGCGGCAATCGGTGAAACTAAAATATTTACAGGATAAAAATAACCTCATTCAGTAGTAATTATTATTTAGCTGTCCTAATATCGTAAATAGCTGCATCAACAATTAATAATACAATGCTAATTTATAAATTCTTATAATGCCCCTTTCAGCAAACCGAATATTTTAGCTGAATGTACCTTAAAATCCAAGTTGACCTCCCCGTCCACGCACCCTTATTCGTTATCTTCCTCTCGGTTAGTCCTTCCTCTGGTCCCGTCTCTCTCAAATATCAAAACCGACAGCAGTAGTCACACCCAGCAACCGGTCTAAAAGTCAAGTCAGAATAAACAGAAAATTACTGAAAACTGTTTATTTAAATGAAAGCTCAAAAACACAATAATAAATAAATCTCTTCAAGTCATCGTATCACCTGCCAATCTAAATGCTTTATATAATTAACCTAAACCAACCATCAGAGCCAACTACTCACTCATCAACTAAACAAACTACACAAATTCAAAATCCCGAATAAAGTTTTCGCAGTGACAAATGCGCACACCTGTTGAGAGTGAAATGACAGAATAGGAGGCTACTCCAGACACAGCCTAACATGCATCGATATGTGAAAAAAAGTCAATGCAATCCACATGCGCTCCTAACCTGACTCTCATTTTTCCGGCATATCCCAAAAGATTCAGTGACCAAACGTCCGTGACAAAATCATCGAGACGTAATATCCCAGACCAAAAACACTTTTCTCATGAGACTAATCCAACATACAAAATATTTTTACATAACTGATATCACAAATCTGCCATGCAAGCAAAGATAGTGAGATGTTGGTGTTACCCGAACCTGAAGTAACCAATTTAAAAATGAGGTTTTGAGCATTTTTTGATCACTCATTTGGTCAAAAGTCGTTTGAAAGGACAAATTGTCTAAGGTTTTCAGGCCATGCTCTTGTTCCACTCACGATCAGAATAATAGCTAGTCACTTGTCCAATTAATGTTGACGCCACACATATTCCATCCATCCGATCCATCACGTTGTTTCTTGGGCATTATTTATAAAACCCCACATGAATATTACCTACCCCAGTAGGCGGGGCATCCTAATTAATTTGGCGAATTTTTTCTGAGCTCAATATTACATTTGCACTTTACTAGTACTTTGCTCATGGGCATATAATGACATGAGTATGCATAAACGCCGACAAGCAAAACAAACCAATGCAATAAAAGCATTTGAACTCGTAAGTAAAATTGTGCATGTTTAATGTTATGAGTTGTATTCTGGTATGTATGAAGTACAAACAAAAATGGCACGTTTCATCATCGAAAAAACGTTGGTGAAAAGTAGTTGAGCTTTGGAGTTAAAAGATAAGGTTGATGTGGTGTCAAGCAGGATCATGTAGTCTGCTGTAAATGAGCCTAATACAAGCTTGAATGACTCATGACATGATAGGAAAAATCATTGCCCTAAATAATCGCATTTTATAATGACATGATAACTGAATTAAGCAAATGAATTGATATCGGGTCTACTTATAGATGGATTTGCTCGTTTCATTCTTCATTGGACATTTGAACCTGACTTAATTGCATGGGACAAGTCACAAATTAACACAAATAGCACCTCCTTCACAATGCTAAAAAAATATATCAAACAAAAATACATATATTATTACAGACAAACAAGCACTCTTATCTTCCGAGTAAGTTAAGTTGTCACTATTTCATTTCAATTCCCATCCATTCCTACACTTCTTTCCTTGTCCTTATCAGAAGACTAATCAATCATCCATCCCAATTCCCACTCATTTCATGGACTGCTCCAAAACTGCCAATAATGGTATGGGCAGACAGTAAAAGGAAAAAAACTGATCTGGCTCTCGCTCCCGTCCTTACTCCCTGAATGCAGTGTCGTGTAAGTGTAAAGGAAAGTTAACATAATACTGCAATATTTAATCACTCGCGTTGGTCTTGTCAACGAACAAGCCAAATCCAATGTTGATCCTCAAAAGCCCTGACTCATGTCATATCATATCATAAGGATAAAAAATACCGATTTTTTCCTTCCATGCATGCATTGAAAGCATTGCACCATTTATCAAAACATTTTACGTACTACGTACATGCATGGTGAAGTCAGACGGTGTATATAGATAGTTTAGTTAATGGACTCCATAATTATATTTCCCCTGTCGTCCTCTTGACTCATGACTCATGACATTCATGACAACTCTTTCTTTCCTCCCAGAATAAGTGTTAATGGTTATCGTTGTCTTTGTCAGTGAAATAAACGTGAATCAAACGTTTTTGCATGAATGTGGATGGTGTGGTGTGTGAAGAGAAAAGTATAACTCGGAGGCCACTTGAGACTTTTTTGAGAGATTGCAGTATTGCAGTGAGCGGAGGGAGATTGAGCGAATCCACTATCCAGTCAATGAAAAATTATTTGCATCCGAGAAAATAAATGCTTTCTGGTTCATTTCAATTGAATCAGCCGTGTTTGTGTTGAGTTAGGGTTTGTTGTTGCAAAAGTGTCAACCTTTTGGAAACTAACTTTTACCGTATTTTAAACCAGTCGGATTTAATCCCAATTTCATTTGTATTTTAAAAAACGTGCATTTTGATTCCCCCTACAAAATTATTGCAGTTTTTAATTCACCGGTGATAAGTGTTTTGGGGTAAGTTTGAGATATCAGTTACTGTCCCTAATTAAATTATTAATTAGTCCTTCGGTCCGGTGTATTTACTGTATAATTTGGTTTGCAAATAGTAACAATGTAGATACTTGTCTTGATCTTGAT
This sequence comes from Lepidocyrtus lignorum, assembly GCA_034696835.1. Classification (NCBI taxonomy): domain Eukaryota; kingdom Metazoa; phylum Arthropoda; class Collembola; order Entomobryomorpha; family Entomobryidae; genus Lepidocyrtus; species Lepidocyrtus lignorum. The sequence goes on from JAQGAG010000032.1 coordinate 24,558, forward strand.
TAGGGTGCAAAGTGGAAGTGGCAAGTAGGCATGTTAGAAATAAGGATGGCTGGAACTTTGATTAAATGTTAAATAAATTATATTTTCAGTTAGTTCTTATGTTAGATAGTTAAATACTCGGTGAAATAATAACTAATGACGCATTATTGCTAATGTTAATTGTACTTGTCGACTTGTTTGGTTTTCAGCAGCGCATTCCTCGTCATCGGCGTTTTTAAAGGGTGGCCAACCCCGGGGTGGGTGGGCAGGAGGGAGTGCAGTGGAGAAAGTGAAGGCAGCTCTTCTTCAATCTTGACTAACCATTAAGTAGTCGTAATCAGGAATTGGTCTTCAATCACCATCAACATCAATCGCCCATCAATAAAATAACTCCTATTCAATCCAAACGCACTTAACTTAACGAGGTAAAAACGGTTAACTTTTACACTTTCTATCGTACAATTATAGCAGTTATTTATGAGCATTGCAGGATTTAAAAATAAGGCTAATTTTTAATTTTTGAATTTATATTTTACAGGCTAACAATGGGCTCTACGATCCCAGAGGATGATGGGCCGAAGCATGGTGCCACCACAGATGAACCCCTCCAACTGATTGAGTTCGTCCGTAATCAAGAGGAAGAGGTAGGAGCCACCACCACGATAAAACTGAAGTATGAGACCATCGATCGCGTCTTCCACCAAATTGGGGATCTTCCAATCAGCGTCATTTGCGTCTGTGGTCCATCCCGCCAAGGGAAAAGCTTTCTTCTCGGCTACATGATCCGTTGCTTGGAAGGCTTAGAGACCGACACCGAAGACTGGATGGGCTGGGATGACAAGAAGAGACCCCTGAAGGGCTTCAAGTTTCGGAATGGCACTTCCCCGGAAACCAAAGGCATTTGGATTTGGAGCCGCCCCTTCATCGTCAAGAATGAAGATGATAAGAAAGTAGCCGTCATTTTGCTGGACACGCAGGGAACCTACGACGAGTTCACCACAAGCAAGGACATGTCAGCCATCGTCGGCTTGAGCCTACTCTCCTCGTCAGTGATGATCTTCAACTTCTTCAATAACCTCCAGGAAGATACCCTCACCGCTTTGAAGACCTACATTGATTACGGCAGCTTGGCCCTGGAAAAGGGACAGAACTCCGGCACCCCATTTCAAAAGCTGAGCTTCCTAATCAGAGACTGGAACAATCCCGGCGAGTGCCCATATGGAGCGAAAGGGGGCAAGCTATTTCTCAAGGAAAAGCTCACCCTTAAAGAAGGTCAACCCGTGGAATCCAAGCATGTTCGAGAAACCATCAAAAAATGTTTCAAGGAATTGGATTGCTACTTAATGCCTTCCATTGGGGAGAAGGCTAAATTTCCTGAGTTTAAAGGTTCCATTGACGAGCTCGCCCCAAAATTTGCAAAGGACTTGGAAACATTCATCAGCAACTTGATCTCTACCGAGACCCTCACGATGAAAGAGATTTTGGGAGAGCAGGTCACAGCCTCTGAACTAAAATCCTGTTTGGAGACCTACATCGATGTCTTCAACTCTGACGACGTCCCCACGGCGGAAACGATGTGGCAAGCGACTCTCCAAATGTCTTGCAACAACGCGGTGGAGAAGGCGATGAAGAAGTATCATGACTTCCTCAAGAAAAGGCTGCGGGGAAACAGCTACGTCCAGGATGAAGACTTGAGCAAAGCCCATTCCACCGGGGAGAAGCAGGCACTCGAGCTGTTTAGGATAGCCAAGACAATGGGAAATCCGGAGATGTCACTGGAGTTTGAGGAAAAGCTTGAAAAAAAGATCAAAGCTGCATTCGCCGAGTTTAAAAAGCAAAACGATGAGAAACGGAGTAAATTTGTTGGTGGAGCTACAAACGATGCTACTTCCGCCTTTAGAGCCCAACTCGAGGAAGACTTTCCATTTGAGGATAACGCCGACACCGACTTCTACGAAGAAGCCAAAATCAAGAGGTCTTCAGGTCAAGCCCAATCTTCTATCCTGGAAGACTTCAAAGAAAAGTTATCAAGCGAAGGCGAGGACAAACTTAAGGTTCTTATCCAGTCTCTCGAAGATATTTTTGAGACAATTTTTGACTCCATTTCCAACAAGAACAAAGCTAACAAGGCAAATGCGGAAAGAGTGATGATCAAGTTGGTCGAAGAGCTCGGAGCCAGTCACCATTCCAAATTCCAAGAGTACCTGGAGTCATATAAGTTTGAGGAGGACGAAGCGACCCTTCAGAATTCTCACGGGCTAATCCTATCCTCCACTGTTGAATCCTTCAAGAATTTCGAGAAGCCCGGAAAGAAGGACTTCCACAAAGAGTATCTCACCAAGCTCGAGGCAGAAATGGAGGCTAACTTCGCCCATTTGAAGAATATCCACAAACTTCACATTCAAGACTCCCTCTTGAAGATGGAAACCGTCATAAAAGAAATTACTGCCGATTACGAAACCAAACTAAGGGCAGCAGCTGAAGGAGATGATGACATGGATGAAGATGAGCTGCAGGAGATCCATTCCAAGAAATCGTCATTCCTTATTGAAAACTTGCCTGAGCTCAATCCATTTCCCCAAAACAGTCCAATTCACGCCAAATTTGAAACGAGGGTGAAGGAAGAGCTCCAAGAAATATGCTCCAAAATCCAGTCGGAACTCCTGGAGAACAACCATCGCTCCCTGGAAAGTTATCAGAAGGCTGCAGCGCACGCCCTTCATTACTACAAGGAGGAAATGAAGGTCATCATGGAATCGGATGAATTCATGACCGTTGAAGATTTGGAGGTGGAGCACGCTCGGCTTCACGAACTGGCTATGGAGGAATATGAAAACTTCCCAAAAATTGGCGTGATAAGCAACGCGCTGAACATGAAGTACGACTTGAAAGATACTACCCTCATGGAGGAGTGGGGGCGACTCCAAAGTGAATGTAGAAACAGGAGGGAATTGGCCTTGAGCAAATCCAAGAACTGTCTAAGCGAGTGTGAAGCGGAATACCAAAAGCTCATGAAGGACTTAGACAAGGTGAGGACCTTGGAGGAGCTCCAGCAGAGTCACGAGAAGTCCAGAGAAGCTGTACTAGAACAGCTCCAGAGAACTTGTCCCATGAGGGACCCAACCATCCTAAATGGATACGTAGAGCAGCTTCGTGAGTCAGTCGAAGAGATTTTTGAAGAACTGCAGGAAGTATGGGAGCTACGGAGGACAGAAGAAGAAACGGCAACTAAGGGCCTCCTGGTTGACGCCCGGAAGGGTTACCACGAGGAGATGGAAAAGCACTGCAGAAATGACCAGTTCATGAAGCCAGCCCATTTGGAAGCTATTCACAAGCAAGTCAAGGATATGGTGATGAATAAATGCGAGAAGAGAACGCCTCTAAGCACCTTCCAAAAGGACGACCTAGAAAAGGCCATGGATGACCTGCTCGAGAAATACATGCAGAAAAACGACATGTACTTGAACTCATCCGACATGTGTGGGGCTCCAGCGATCGGAATCGATCTGGGCACGACCTACTGCTGCGTCGCAGTATTCTCCAAAGGCAAAGTTCACATCATTCCGAATCACGACCAAGGCGGAAATCTGACTACGGCAAGCTACGTAGCATTCAATCCAGATGGCTCCGAGTCCTACGGCGGAGTGGCCAAGGACAACGCCTACAAAAATCCGGAGAACACGATTTATGACGCGAAGCGAATCATCGGGAGAAAAATGGCTGATAAAGAATTGCAGGAGGACATAAAATTTTGGCCTTTTGGCGTTCAGGAGGATGATGGTGTCCCCAAAATAATGGTGAATGGAATTCCTCTCCATCCCGAGCAAATCTCAGGAAAGCTTCTGGCCCAACTTCGAGGGATGGCCGAAAAACATTTGAAATTGGATCCTGGAACAATCACAACAGCAGTTATCACAGTCCCAGCCTACTTCAATGATGGACAAAGACAAGCGACCTTGGATGCCGGTGAATTGGCAGGGTTTGAAAAAGTAGATCTGACCATCATGAGCGAACCAACTGCAGCTGCCATGGCTTACTCAATGGACCGGATGGATACTAACCCTAACAAAATTCTGATTTATGACTTGGGCGGTGGAACCTTCGACATTGCTATCTTGGACATGACGACACCAAAAAAGATTGAGGTGTTGGGGGTCAACGGGGACACTCACTTGGGCGGGGAAGACTTCGACAAGAGGATGATGGAGCACTGCGCTCTCGTCTTCAAGAATGAATGCGGAATCGACTTGTTTGATGGGAAGGATTCTTCCGTGAGGAAGGAGAGGGATGAGGCCAGGAGGAGACTCAGGAGGCTTCAAACCTATTGCGAGAAGGCCAAGCGAGAGTTGGCATCTGCAAGAACCGCCCAAGTTTCAGTTGATGCCATCATGGATGGCCTTGACCTAACAGTGGATGTCACCAGAGAAAAATTTGAAGAGTTGAATATGGCCTACTTTGAAAAGACGATTAGGTTAGTGGAAGAGGAGTTGAGAAATGTTGGGCTACGGAAGGAGGAAATCGATGACGTGGTGTTGGTCGGCGGCTCCTCGCGAATTCCCAAGGTACAGGAAATGTTATCAGCTTTCTTCAATGGGAAAGCTCTAAACAAGTCCATTCATCCCGATCACGCCGTAGCCCATGGCGCGGCTGTCCAGGCCGCCTTGTTAAATGGGGAGCAGGCTAAAGGTCAAATTGACTTTGATAAGATTGAGGATGTGACCCCGATGTCACTGGGAATTGAAAATGCTTTGAAGGAGCTTTCCGTCATTCTTCCAAAGAATTCGAAAATTCCAACCAGGAGGAAGGAGGTCTTTTGCACCTTCAAAGATAACCAGACCTCAGCTCATATCCAGGTTTATCAAGGGGAGGACTTCGATATAGCTGCGAATAATAACAAGCTGGGTGATTTCGTGTTGGAAGGGATCCCACCCAAACCGAAGCAAAAGGAGAAAGTTGATGTCTGGATGGAAATTGATTCGATGGGGATTTTGCACGTTGAGGCGGTCTGCCTCAGTAACAAGGGGAGGAACACCATCACAGTTGAGGCAAATAAGCATCGGATGAGTAGGGAGACAATTAGACAGATCAGGGACAGCGAGGTTAGCCAACATAATTTTGACTAGGGTGTTAATGTTAATTAAACTATAATTGTGGATTTTATATAAATATTTTGTAAATGTGGCTCATTGTCAATTTTTGTAATTTTGATTTTAGGCGGAGCCTGCTTAATGATGCTAGAGCGAAGCTGGAGGAATACCGTCGGTGAATATACAAAGGGAAAGGTCCAAGGCAGCATGGCAGTTATTTGATGTACATTAATTTAAATTATTCGGCTTAACAACAGTTTCTATCAATTAATTAATTTAGCTTGGCAATTATTTAACTTGTCCCATTTAATGTCGCTAAAATCCTGGCTACAATTTTATATTTAAGGTTTGTATCGAATGATTTTTTATTTGGTAGGGGGCGGGGTTTTAACAAATAATGAAGTCAGAGGTTAGCTTATGAGTCTTTGTTTGTATCCATCACTGCTAAAAATTTACTCGAAGCATTTTTGTAAAAACTAAATTAAAAAGTAGCATCACTGAAAAATGGGGTGATAATGACAATGAATGATAATAAAATGTGAGAAAGTTTTCCAGCCGCGTTTCTATATTGGTATTGGCATAAGGTATAAATAAATATGTAATATTATGTAATCATGATGACTTGATGACTAGTTAATTGTGTGTTGAAGATATGGCAATAAAATCTCTCGAAAAACTATATATTTTCTTGGTACGGGACGGTTGCGATGTTTTATTACGTAGCTGCTGTAACTTTAGATTAGATTTGTGCATTTAACACATGTTCCTAATTTGCTATGACTCATTTGAAATGAGTTAGGTTAGGTTAGGTTAGGTTAGGTTGAAATGAGTCATTTCCAATATTTCCATAATATACAGCTTAAATATATATGTAGTACATTTTTATCTTTAACTATTCAGAAAATCCATATTTAAAAAAATTAAGAAAGCGTTTTGCAAAGAATTAAACTAACGCGGGAAGGTTCCCAGGCCCTACGCTCGTTCAAGCATATGAAATATGCTGTCTAGATCACTTTTTCACGCTGATTTCAGATCTGCCAACATTTCTCTGTTGTGATGAAAAACACCAAAGTTATGAGAGAATACTCTAGAGACTTAACAGTAAAAGTTCCCATATAACGCATGTTTAAGCGCGCGAGCGATTTCCAGCCCTGAAGCCAAATAATATAAACCTTGAAACAAAAAAAAATTTAATTTGGAGATTCAATTGTAATATGAATTTTTAGACCAATTTTCATTCTAAAATGAAGAACGTAATTGGACTATTAACAGGATGATGGATACATTTATATATGTAGCAAAATAGATGGAGTGTTATCTGATAAAAAATTTCCCAATAAAAATAATTCGAGCGTTATAAATATTGCAATAATATTTTAGGACAACATGTCACTATGAAATATGGCGGACTAGATAAATCGAACACCGTAGGGGATTGTATGGCTTCTCCTCTCATGAAATCTTCGAGACTTGAAGATTTTGTTAGCTTCATCATTTTAATAACTCAATAACGTAGCTAATTTTAGAATGTATATTGGTCCATAAATGCGATTGAATTTCAAAAATAAAATTCATTTTTTAAGGTTTATGCTACTTGGCTTCCGAACTGGAAATCGTTTTTGCGCTTCAGCATGCGTTATATGGTACTTTTACTATTAAGTCACTGGAGTAATTCTCTCATAACTTCGGTGTTTTTCATCACAACAGAGAAATGTTGGCAGATCTGAAGTCAGCGTGAAACAGTGATCTAGACCACATACTTCATATGCTTAAACGAGCGTAGGGCCTGGGAACCTTCCCTTGTAAGCTCTTTAACTGCATATCAAAATCACTCAAAAAATACAAAATTTTCACGATGATAAAGCTTATTGGCTTTTGTTAGAATAGGCTGTTACTATATCTCCTTCTAATTTTATTAGCCCATATGCAACGTTCATATAAAACTTTAGCAGCAAAAAAATTAGGAGTATTTAGGAAGTTACAAAAAAATATCTTGAATGTTGGGGTAAAATGAGAATACTGTTGATAAATGAGCAGGACAGGTAGGTAACAGGTAAAAGTAGATGCAATTTTTAATTTTATAAAGTAGATTGGATTGTACCTAATAAAGAATAAATTAACTTTATTGATTCAAGTCATTTGGGAAAACTCGCATATTTTAAGTACTTGTTGCCAGGTATAATCAGGTTAGGTTTACATTTGCTATAAGATGTTATAGGCATAATATGTATGTATGCTTGAAAATATGTGCACTTTAGATGAGTTGCAAATTCGTGAGGGAAACGTTTTTAACAAGGTCATATATTCTTTTTTACCCTACCCAACATACACTTTGACTTTCACTATCAATATCAATGCAACATGATTAATTCAGCTAAATGAAGCTGTTAAATAAGGAAAAACGTTCATTTCTCGTTTCCTCGCTGTGCCGACTTTCTGGTTGACTCATTCCATTTTGCAATATTGCAATTAGCAATGTACATGGATGGATATATTTCACGCACAAGCCCAATTCCATTTATGTAGTATTTTGTGAGGTGATATGGTCTCACACTTTTTGTACACTCATTTTATCTCTTGCCTTCCTTCCACACATGTTCATAGCAAGGTCTATGTTTCTTCAGGCATTGGCAACAGGCAAGAGCCACACCACAACATAGTTACTTTTTTTTTACTTTTTATTCCTAACAATTAGCTTTGATATTTAATTAATATCCAATACTATCCAACGAGGAAATTGAAGCCCCATTTAGTGCAAACTTGTGGATACTGTGAAGTGTGAACATAGCTTGTTATTGTTCCTACTACACCGCACCGAGCAGTCTGTAAATCCAATTAAGCCTTTTTCAGATTCAGATATTAATTGATTGATGATATTGGCCAAATTGCCCCTAACCTCCAATTCAACTGAAAAGGCCCAGCTTCAATCTTCAAATTGCCCTCAACCGAAAACTGACCCACTAATTATGTTTATTTAATTATTTAGCCGGTGGAGGTTGAGTCGTTGAGTGTTGAGTCTGTTATTTTTCGAACTCGGACAATGGATGAAGGCGGGGATTACGAGGAAGTGGGAAATGGGTTGATGCCCCTCCGGAACAGTTTTCTTCTTCCAACGGCAAAAATTGATGACCAGAAGTTCGAATTCTACTTTCTCATCGACGTCTCGGGCTCCATGGGAGGGGCACCCTTCCAACTGGCTGCTCGCGCTTTATTAGTAAGTGTAACAGTCAACAGTTAACCACAGTTTCCATTAATAGTAAAATATTTTAAGTTTAGCCGCTTTTGCCTCGCCATTTTAACTGCTTCACACTTTCTACTTGATGTGCTTTAATTTTAAATCTCTGATTGTTTTGTTATCAGTTGTTCCTCCAATCCCTGCCGGAGGATTGCTACTTCAACGTGATTGCTTTCGACAGCAGCTTCACCAGCATGTTCCCGAGCTCTGTAAAGTACAGCCAAGCTACACTGGAGCACGCTCGAGCACAAGTTCCGAGTAAGTTATACCTAACTAACAATTAAGGGAAGCAAAGTTATTCCATTTTAAAAACGCAAGGGCAAACCCTACCCTAAATATATCTTCCAAACTATTTGTTCCAACAGGACTGTACAGGGGCGGTGGAACAACCCTGCTTACCCCACTGCAGTATGTCTATGGCTGTCAGCAGAAGCCTGGCTACCTCACGCAAATCTTTTCCATCACTGACGGTTGCGTAAGTTACTAATTAAATACTCTCATGATCCAATTCAAATCACGTGTGTGATGTGTCAATGTCAACTCGATCTGTTAAATGAGGTAGGTAGGTTAAAGGTCTCCGTTTTTTTTTGTCATTTAGGTCTCCAACCGGGATGCAGTTCTGAGTTTGGTTGCCTCCAAAGTGAAGCATTCTCGCAGCTTCTCCCTCGGCATTGGCCCCAGCGTTGATCGGAATTTGGTCATCGGGATTGCGGAGAATGCGGGAGGAATGTATGAGTTTGTGACGGGGGCGGAAATGATCGAGAGCAAGATTTTGCACCAGCTCAAGGTCTCGTTGAAGCCAGCCCTTCTCAAGCCAATTCGGGATGCTGGAGCTTCACGACTCATTCCAATGTATGAACCTTGAACTTGAATGAGTAGTTAGTTGGTTTGGAGGGGGGCGTGGCTGAGAGGATGCTCTTTATTGTTACTAGGAAAATTGATTAAATTATTTCGGCTATAGTAAATATTATTTAAATATTCTTCGCCATGCGCATTACTTTTATCTAATTGTAATACCTACCTTTTTCGTTTTTTCTATTTACTTACAATTAATCACTACTGTATTATTTCATTTTGTCGTCAATGCAAGCGATAGTTAAATAAATATAATTATGGGCTGTGTGTGTACTGTGTAGCGTAAAATGGGTAACTTAAATGATATGATAAAAACAAAATTTAATTAGTTCATGCTGGGACCATGGAGGGTCTGCCTTTCTGCCGTACTGGCACGTAAAATTAATTAATATAGTGCAATTGAGTTTTTGCATTTTAAATGGAATCATGATTTAGAAATGTATTTGATGTGAAAGGCTTATAAAAATAAATTGTTGTAATCTGATATGCTCGCATGACCACTTCAATTTCTAATCATAATTATTATTTTAATGACGGCGGAAGAAAGTTTCGGTGGAAAAGAAATGAAAAAATTGGCTGACCAGAAGTTTGAATTTGAATTATACTTTCTCATCGATTATTCTGGATCCATGCATGTGCAATCTAAAGGTGAAAGTGGATAGATGACGAGCTAGTGATATCCTAATTGCGACATATTATCTTATATTTCATTGCATCAAAATTTGGCAACAGTTATTTCTTCAATCCTTTCCGTGAAGAATCATACTTTAACTTTTAACATGCCTAGTCGCTTTTAGTGAGCTCTACGAAAGTAAATTTCTAACTTCAAAGAAGTACAGACAAGCGTCTTTGGAAATGCCATTTTAGGTACATACAATTAAAATTATATTATCTACAAACTATAAAAATATGACAGTTTAGCAGTTGTAGGTTTAGTTGCTTCAACGAATGAAATCATGATTTTTTTACCCTTAAAAAGCTTACATCTCCAAAATAAAATAACTTCCATACGGCGATCGAGAGAACAAATGGCAAAGTAAATATTTTTAACTTTAACAAATTTAATTTCATTTCTGCTCAAGCATTCTGGATAGGTGTACAAAAAAACAAAAGTAACTTTAGACAGACGCCAAAAAAGTACTAACATCAATTAGGAACATAATTACATTAATTACTAATAGTAAATTAAAATTACTATTACAATTTGCTATGTTGGAAATTGGAATGACATTCAGGCAATTAGCTTCGTGGCAGCCTCATACATGTTATCCGCCACCTCCCGGAAGTTCCTGAGGAGCCAGATCCTCGACTTGTCCGCAATCAGCTCCCAGTCATCCTTCAGCCCGTCCATCCTCTTCTGGAAGTAGACCAGGGCCAGGACCGTGGCAAATGCAGATCTATCCCAGCCATTGGATCTGATCACTGTAAAATCCCAAGACAATACCAATTAAAGTTCACTTTGAAATAGTTAAAATGTCCCTCCCTTCTCAATGAAAGTTAATAGACTTGTAAACTTTAAATGTTTACCCTGCTCGATGTTGGCCACATGGAGCCCCAGACAAAGTCCAAGGTTCGCATCCAGTTGGAATGAGCCATTGAATTGTTGCAGAGCCGAGATCTGAAGAAGCTTCTCTCGTGACATGATCGACCTTCACCAGAAATACAGGATATCCCTCGAACTAAAACTGCAAAATACAAAAAATAGATTAAATGAGATAAGATATATTTCCATTTTTAAAAAAATCTAACTTCTGCCTAAATGATTATGATTTATGGATGGAATGGACGATGCCATAAAAACTACGCAGTTAATTGACTTGACAGTAACAAAATGGTTGCTTTTTAAATTTATCCATGACATATTCACTTTATTTCAAAGTTTTTACACCCTGAGCATTTCGCCCACATAAATTAATTTCTTCCGTAACATGCTAATTATTATTAGATAAAAAGTTAAATCATTTACACAAACAATCTGGCAAAACGGGAAAATAATTGATCAAAAGAGCATTCTACATTAAAGATCATTTTAAAATAATAATTATTGATGAATTATGATTTAATCCTGAACTTCGCAACGGGGACAACTTTTCCCATCCAGATGCGCCTTCCCAGCCAATTTCTTGGCGAGCGCATCAATTCGAATGATTGTTTTCCTCCGCTCCGCCCGAATGTCATCCCTTCCCTTGACCTCCAAACGATCCAAGTCCGATTGAAACTTTGTACAGTCTCCCTGCAGTGTTCGGTAGTTCTTGGTGAAATGCGGCCCCACAAATGCCTCAACGTTCTTCTCCAGCTGATCCACTTCCTCGAGGATCGTCGACAACTGGATTGAGATAACGTCTGCAAAAAATTTAAATTTTTTAAAATATGAGCTTAATTTTAAAAAAATATTTTTAATAGCTTCTTAGTTGTCAGTTGTAGTTAGTAAAATAATTAATTGTCTTGGTTCTCCGCCTAACCTTTATCAACTCTGGCCTTGGATCCCACCGCCGACTTAGCTTGGCCATCCCCACCAACTTGTTTGTGTAGATTTTTCTTCCGAATGGCCTCAAAGAAATGCTCCAGCCTTGAAACAACTTCCTGCTCTCTTTTGCGTGGATCGTAACCCCCCAGAAGGACTTCCCCTCCAGCGTGCCATGCTCCAGTTGACATTGTCCACTTTTACTTTCTGCTTCCACACTAAAATTTGCCTCACATGATAAGCCAACTTTTTAAAAACTGGTTAAAAATTTAAATGGCTAAATTTGTGGATGCTGTTATATTGCTGATGATATGATGATGATCGCGATAATTGATAATAGACGGATGGAAGATGTGACATGTTTTTAAATCACTGCGCAAAGCACTAACTAGTGAACTAGTAAGCTAGCAAGTTTAAATACCTACTAACTACTTTACATTGTTTACATACCATGTCAAACACGCGTAGGAAAGCTAGTGAATATCCTATACTACTAAATTAAAATGCTCATTAAATTTATTTTTAAAATCTTACCGTCTAATCACGTTGTTGTTGTTGTTGCTTGGCAAAGCCGCACTCCTTCACTCCACTGAAAAGATAATTGATTTTGATTTGAGGGGCACAAAGAAATAGTTGGAGAATGCGCCTTGTAATTTGTATCCAGTTTAGTTTTTGACCCGTAACTGATTGACTAGTTTTATTGGGTTAGGATAGTTGACCTCTTCTGAGCTCTGAAGTGTTGACCCGGAGGGTGTGTAATGATACTGATGTTATTATGGGAAGGCAGCCACAGATTGGATTTGGAATTTGGACTAGTTCGAAGAAATAAACATTGCAGATTGCATTGCAGTTTGCAGTTGGATGATGATGATGATGATGATGTGTATATGACCTGTCGTGTATTTTAGCTGTTGAATGGAAAAGAATGGATGAATGGAATAAGCCGACGATGGGAAGGAATAATAAATGCATTGTATGGCTATATATAAGAATATCTCAATCTCAATATGAATGATATTGATAAGGCACCCGTCTGTTTTTTTTACTCTGCCTCCGATTTGTCGCTTATGCTCTCACTTGGCTATTTGGTTTGGTAGCCTCAGTAGCCTGCCTGTAAAATGAATAGGAATTACTGCTAAATATTGACTGACGAACGATAATAGGTACAATATATTTATGACATGACTCATGATATGAAATTGATAAGGCATGTTCTCATTCACTTCAGAGCAAAAGCGTATCAACTCAGATGGAACATAGAACTAGGAGGCGGACCGTTGTATTGCAATGCCCCAATCTCAAGAGCCAATCAGAGCTCATACCGTAATTTCTTAATACATTGGGGATATGCAAATTCTCA
>JAQGAG010000033.1:0-36152 GCA_034696835.1 Lepidocyrtus lignorum
CACTGTCATTTTATTGTCGGCTTATGTGTCCTTCTCGTTAAATAGGTGAAAGTTTTATTATATTGGAAGCTTCTATTTGTACATATTTCTTAAGCGTATCATGTATGGTGAAAGTCAGTCAGAGTCGGAACAATGGCTCTCTATACCCATGCTATAGGTAGATTATAGTCAGCCGCGATATATTTCCTGATCGGATCATGATAAGGATATCTGTCCTACTTCCGTAATAAAAGGGGAGTTGTGATGCGATGGGAGGGAACCTGCTCCACATTCACCGATCTTTTTTGGCACTCTCCACTTAAAATATTTTATTCATCTGAGACAGGCAAGCAAAAGCGATGACAAAAATGAAAGGGGGAATGGTAAAAATGCGATGGGAAGGCTAGAAAAATTTATTAAAACTTTGCTTCAAGTCAATTCACTCCAGGTAAGAGAAGTTGCGAGCTCATTGTTCATCCGTCGAAAAATTTTAGCCAATTTTACTACCAAAGTAGAAGAGAGGAAAAGGAAATTGATATGATGGGGGAAAAGAAGATGAAAGTGGAGGATATTATTATGAGAGGAGGACCCGATACCCCATTTCAAAGGAGGAAGCTATTTCACTTTAATTTATTCCGGAATTATTCAATTTTTAAGCTTCACTGAACCCTTTCCGGCTTTCAGATCTTAAAAGCTTGACAAAAGGTGGGAGGGAAAGGAATGGAGGAGGAAAGAATTTCTTCAAGGTTCCTTTCCCCCCGATTCCCTCCTTTTCCTTCCAAGAATCTTCAAAAGAAATCAAGTGGAACTAATCCAAAGATTACCTAAAGCTATGTACATGCCTATATGTTAAAATTTCCGTAACTGGTATTTTATACCGTTGGCTTCCATGAAGTGGAATGGATGGCTTTTCAGTAATGAGAATAATACTTAATTTTATCATATTTGCTTTATCTATGAGCGCGTGACGAAACTCCGGATCAAATAAATAGAAACTGGAGATGAGTCCTTCAGTTTTATGGAATTATCTTAATAGGTAAATTATATAAACTATAATCGCCCCATATTGGTTGCTTATACTATGATGGCTATGGCTATGACATTCTTTTACATTTAAAATTCCATTTCATGTCTGAAAACTGAATTACTTGGATATGGGGACTTTCTCCTTCCATTCTCATCTAGAGTTTAAAAAGTGGGTAAAACCCAGTCATGTGTATTGAAAAATTAGGATGAAAGTGAGATGGAAGTTGGCTTCGTCACATAGCCTCATTCTATTCCAATAGACAAAAGTTGAAGTTGTATTGGAAGAGATACAAATGGGTTTTTAGCATTACCATCACTGTCATCCTCAACATCACATTATGGTATGGTTGCTTAATAAGAGATGCGGGTTACCTGATAAGTAAATAAAGCAGATTTCTTCCTTACCACGCTCGTCAATTTTCTTCCAGTATCTTTGCGAGAAAAATACTACCCTCAGCTATATGCATAGGTAGTTCCAGTTTCTGCAGTCCTGGAAGCTACGGTATGTAGATGCTTTGGTATACATTCATATTATGACGAATCGGCAAAATCGAAATTATTTGTAAAACTCTTCCAGTCCAATTCAATTCATCTGAAAGTTACATGAAAAATTACACCAACCAAGAGCAAAGCACATCATTGCTTTCTTTCTAGCACAATGAAAGACAATTAAAGCAAAGCCAAGGTACTTCGATGTGTATCATGCATAGTGAAGTAACGCTCTGTAATAATATCTTCAGATATTTTAATTTTGCACAGGATCCCCCTTTTCGATTTGCTTATTTAATGATAATAAAATGATTATTAAGATAAATACACCTAGTGTAATTAAATTAGATGCAATATGATATTGATATGATATGGTGACCTATTCAAAGCTAAAGAAAGGATAATGTATATAGCAATTAGCAGCGTTTGGGTCTGCAATTCTGAATTTTCTCATTCTACTACATTTACTGATCTTATCTCATTTTTGCTACTTTACATTCGTTTCAGTTCATTATGTATGTATTCGATATCGAGGAGGCTCGGTGACTTTTTGACAGTGGTTTTGCTAGAGCGATTGGAATTAATGACTCCCTTCCAGTAATTACAGTACAACTCAAGAAATTTTACATTTTGGGCACATTTTTCTCGCTACCAAACAGACTAAAGTAAACTATCATCGTTTTTATCATCCATTTATGTATACCCATCTTACGACTTTAACTGTGAGTTCGATGTGATTTGAAAAATATCGACATATTATTCGACGTCATGTATAGTTAATTATTGTACGTTTATTTGGGATTATCCTATAGAAGGAAGTACAAGGCATTTTATTAAAATTGGTGTTGAGATGGGATGAAAGCTTTTCAACTTTGATTCACGACTTCACTGAAGTTCAATGACTGAGCTGGCTGCTAAAAAGCTGACGCAGTTTATGTGTCGTACTCGTACTGCATGCTGCGAGCTGGTGATACTGGCGGTTTGGCTAACTTACCAATCAAAAGAAGTCGTCGGTCAGTTTCAGTATTTTTTTTTGCTACTTACTTAATGTGTGGATAAGCAAGTGATTGTAGGGTCACTTATTAATTACAGTTTGTATTTAAACTACTTGATTAGTAATTAGGTTTTAGAATTAAATTAGTTTTGGTGATGTAAAATTATTTGTAGACTAACCAAGCTTTAATATCTGCCAAGGGATATGAGTGGAGGAGCCATAAGTCCTAGGTGAAGCAGCGCTGAAACAACAAACAATCAGGGGTTTTTTATTGTAGGTGAGGGACTAAACTGCGGTATAAATTTATATTTTACGGTTGGAGTACGTTAATGTCATATATGTCATGGGTCATCATTGAAATTTAATTAATTTTGATTTTTGTTGTTTTCAGGTGAACAATCAATTCTGGAATCAGCTGATTAGGATTCACACTGGAAAAAATGGCAGAGAATCCAAGTAAAGCTGCGGGAGTGGGAGTAGAGGAAAAAGCCAACTTCATCATCGGAGGAAGCTATCGTATTACTAAGAAAATTGGCTCCGGCTCATTCGGACAAGTATATTTGGCTGTACATGTCATTACTGGGAAGGAGGTTGCAGTAAAGCTCGAGAACACATCCACCAGTCATCCCTATCTACTTTATGAGAGCAAACTATACAAGATTCTTCAAGGGGGAGTTGGAATCCCAAAAATGAAATGGTTTGGTGAAGAGTATGGCTTCAACATGCTTGTGATTGATTTATTGGGGCCTTCGCTAGAGGATCTGTTTTCCTTTTGCTCGCGACGGTTCACGATGAAGACGGTTTTGTTGTTGGCTGATCAGATGATTGTTAGATTGGAGTATTTCCATTTGAAGAATTTTATTCATCGGGATGTCAAGCCAGATAACTTCCTAATGGGAACTGGGCGTCACTGCAAAAGGGTATCTGAACCTGATGATAACCATGTGTGTAACTTTATCTTATGTAGTCGCAGAGTAATTATTTAATAAATTACAATTTGGCTTTTTATTCTTCTATTTCAGCTCTACATCATTGACTTTGGGTTGGCTAAGAGATACCGTGCCTCTAAAACTCACATTCATATCCCTTATCGTGCAGGTAAACAACTGTCTGGAACAGCACGTTACACATCAGTTAACGCTCATCTTGGCGTGGAGCAGAGTCGACGGGATGATATGGAGTCGTTGGGCTACGTTCTGATGTACTTCAACAGAGGCTCTCTCCCGTGGCAAGGACTCAAGGCAGCGACCAAGAAGCAGAAGTATGAAAAAATCAGCGAAAAGAAAATGTCGACTGCTGTGGAGGTCTTATGTAAGGGCTACCATGCCGAGTTCGCCATGTATATGAACTACTGTCGGGCCTTGCGATTCGAGGAGGTTCCGGACTACATGTATTTGCGCCAACTGTTCCGAATCCTGTTCAGGACTTTGAACTATCAGAATGATTACATTTACGATTGGACCTTGCTTAAGCAACAAAAACTGGCAGGAGGAGACACCGAATCAGCAGGGGGCAACTGATAGCAAGAATAATAAGCATAGTCAACTATTATAGTATGAAATAAAATACCATTTCTTTTAGTGATTCATACTTGCTCATACGCTACTTTTAATTTAAAATTGTTATTGTTCTAACAGTAATTTATTCTAGCAGTATTAATTAATTATCAAATCGTTTGTATTCAAAAAATCGAAACTATTGTAGTCATTTCCTATTAAAGAAAGGAGTATATATTTGTGTACAAT
Organism: Lepidocyrtus lignorum; assembly: GCA_034696835.1. Lineage (NCBI taxonomy): Eukaryota > Metazoa > Arthropoda > Collembola > Entomobryomorpha > Entomobryidae > Lepidocyrtus > Lepidocyrtus lignorum. Next base: position 4,234 of record JAQGAG010000033.1, read on the forward strand.
TAAATATCTCTGTGCTTCCAAACTTCGCTTTCTATTAGTCAAGTTAATTATGAGCTAAACCTTTTGTGTATTGAATCGATATCTGCACATAGCCCATGAGTTCTAAACGTAATTTAATTGAATAGTAGCGTATTAAATACTGCCTAAAGCTTTTTTATCTTTTAGGAATTTTTAATTATTATGTTCTTCATTTTGTATCAAATGTTACACTTTATAATAAAAATCGATTTATAATATTTACGCGTATCCTGATATGAATTTACATATTCAAGTCGTCTCTAATAACTAATGTATATAATTCTTACTTGGTTGGGCTTTATTTTCATCATTTAACCTCAATATTAGTAATTAGTGTCTGGATAGGTATAACATAATATGCAACACAGTGTAAACAATTTAGCTATCTGAATAGATTTATCTAGAATACATTTCATTAGTTTCCGTAAGTAGTAGTATGTAAGTAAATGCATTGTTCCCATAAAAATCCACCAATTCGGTTGGTTAAATACTATACCTTTACCAGCATCCTCTATTATGTAACCACACCTCATTCATCAACCTAATCTGCTATAAATTCCAATCACATCGCCTATCATACAATTCGACATAACAATACAAAAGAATGATACTAAGATGAGATTAAGGGCACATATAGGACCATATTATCAGAAAACGGTTTTTTAACTGAATGACTGACGATGATCGGAAATAACTGCTATGAAAAAGTAGGACAAGTGAAGTCACTTGAACGAGAACTTTGTTCCTTTCTGCTTGCTTGGAAATAAAAATAAAAACTTTTCCCTTTATAGCCAAACAACCTTTTACTTCCTTATAGCCCCTTTAGCCTCCCCCCTCCCTATTTATGTATTTCGATAAAACTCTCATGAGTTAAGCTATGTGTGTGCATCGTGCATGTCAATGTTCTTCCCTTTTTCTCCAGTTTTGTCCCAAGTGACTTTTCTTTCTCAGCTCAACCGCATCAGTCTACTCCTCGCTCCATTTATAGCAGATGCTCCTTCAGGAATAGGATGGAGGTGATATGTGATAAAAAAGAAGAACAAAGGATGATCATCATCATGATGATATAATGTGGATGGAAAAACTGAGGATTTGGCTTCTTGTCTATATTTTATAAGGGTAACTTTCAGAATACGACACGGAGGGGAACATTCCCCCCTTCTTGTTCCTAACACAATCAAAATGATAAAAGGAAAGAATAAGCAAACTGAAACAACGGCCCCTTGGCACTTTTTCTTCTCCTCGAGGCAAACTGGTAGTTTTTTCTTTGGCAACTTTCATTCTCCCCTCCATTTGGCCTAGGTATGCATTTTACCGATGAGGAAGGGAATAAACATAGGTATGTTAAATCAGGTCCTGAGGAATAGAATAAGAAAGCTTTTTTCTCTCTTCGTACTTGGCTTTTGCTTTACTGCATTTCTTTATACTTATCCTTTCTTCCAGAAGTCGATAAATGCCATCGTGAAACAAAAAGTACTTTTTTCCTCATGAAAAGTTGTAAATGGTCGGGGTGGGACCGGAACGGTGAGGTGAGGACTGAGCAATATTAAGAAAGTCGATACAACAAGCTGGTGATGAGGATCATGATGGTGATTACTGCATCAAGACATAGGTTCAAAGTTGGAAGGATGAAGAATAAAGACTCATCTCTCACCTGCCTTGTTTGGAGTTAACTGGTAACCCATGTAGGACATAACCGTTAAATGAGTTTACAAAGTCAACGAAAGTGAATATAAGTCTCTTTCGGAAGGAATCCAGGATCCGCACATCGTACACATCTCATAAAATCTGTGTGAAAATGCTGGTGTCAGTCTTCCATTCGAAAAGGGATTCAGAGATTAGATTTGGAGGACGTTGGTAGCCTACCAAGTAAAAGCTAACAAAGAGCGTGTGATGTGATGATCAAGTGAATCAGAGAGAAAGTTGCTTGGTGGATGTGTGGCAAGGGGTGGTTGAAGCCTCCAACGAACGACAAAGGCAAGCAAGGCATGATAATTTAAGCTAATGAAATTAAAGATAAGATTCCCTACGACTTTGGCTTTTATTTTGGGGTTGGGTGGAACGACAAGGAAAGATGGGATTATATATTTGGGTCGAATTTGGAGAAAATAAAGATAACAGACATTTCCTATCGAAAAGAAAGCTCTGGAATATGCTTAGCAAAAACTGGAATGCAATTTCGAATCAAAATAATCTCATTTAGATAAAGACTTCCATTCGTTCCTTCCACACTGATAATGCGATAAAGGGCTCGCAACGAGTCGTAAAAGAATGAGACTGGGACGGCAGTTGAGGACGCTGACACCTATGACCTCTTCATCATCAGGTCGATATGAAATATGTGCGCTTAACAGTTAAACATTATTGGCTGCTATCTGAAAAGAAAATTAAAATCAAATGTTTAAAAAATCTGAAGTTTGAAACATTTTTGCTGCACCTAAAATTCTGTTGATGCCAAATGCTGATGCTGATGTATGCCATTTATTCATAAAATGTGAAGATGATGATGCTGGTCAAATGCTGTCATGATAGTGAATGGGCAAGAAATAAAGTGCGACAATGACGATGAAAAAAACACTGAAATTTAAGATTTTGTTTGCTCTTTGAAGATATTGGTGGCCCTTAAAAGGGCCGTTGGGTTAAAATTGTACACTTAAGAAAAATCCGTTCCGTTAAACCGATTCGCGAACGCTTCAGTCTCTAGGTCCTCAACGACATGGGCTATGTTGATCTAACAAGAGCAACAGACTTCGACTGGTGGTAGCTGATAACCGCCTTGGTTCCCTCCGACACCGCATGTTTGGCCAACTCTCCAGGAAGCAGGAGTTTGATCGCTGACTGAACATCTCGGGAAGTGACCGTCCTACAATTCCTCTTGTTGATATCTGCCAGGTGAGAAGCCGTACTCGCGATCTTTTCGAAGATGTCACAGGAGAAGGAGTTCATCACGTCAATGGCGTTCCGAGAAATCCCAGTGTCTGCATGAACCTGCTTCAGGACCCGATGAATGTAGGTGTTATAAGTCCACTTCCGGCTGTTCTTCGTTGCCCTCCTTTTCCTCCTCAACTTTGCTGTTCCTCCTGAAGGGCTCAGACGCTTGGCAGCTTTTCCTCCGGTCGGTGGTGTAGCCCGAGTTCCTCCTGATGACCTTCGCAGAAGATACTTGTTTGGATCCATGTTGAATCTTTACAATTCCGGGAAAGGAGAGACTTATTGTATTGGAGATTTTCCTGCTGAACTGGTGATGACTTGACACGAAGTTATTGGATAAGAATTTCCAAAATTAGAAACAGTGTTAATTGTTGACGGATAGAAAGCAAAACTCGAAATGAGACTTTTTTTACTTTTCATCTTCCTTTTTATACCCAGCAGCTGAGTCGAGTTTTGAGTTGAGTTTGGGAAGGGTTTTGAGGAGAAAGGCGAAAGTAAACAAGATGGATTTTTTATGTTGTCACGGCGATGGTCAAGTTCAGCAGCGGGTTTTCATGCATGTGATGATGATTGATGACAGGTTGATGGTGGTCTACTGATGCATGTTTGTCGACGAAAGCGGAAAGGCTTATCCATTTAGCCGGAAGTCGCTTGATGCTGATATGGGGCAATGCGTGATTTTCTCGCAGCTGTATTGCAACGCTGCGGTAGCCGATTATTTAGCTTCTGTTTTCGGGTCATTGACCGGGCACGAAATGTGAAATCCTCCAAGGCTATTATGAAAAGGGCCCTTTATCATGGCCACTAATATTTCCAGAGAGCAAAAATATTTTGATATGGAAGTCGTTTGCTTCAGAACATTACATTAGTCTTTACAGGCAAATGTAATAATAATTTAATTCAATTTGAATTTTTTTGAGCCCATATGCCATGACATGGCTTGACATCATTTTAGCTTTCACTTAGGCACTTTCCCTTCAGCTGTCTCTTATTTTAATTATTCTCGCATGGGAGCATTAAGATATTAAAATCTTTAATTTAAATGCAAATGACATGAATGCCCTGACTGGTGAGCATAGTCAACAAAATAAATTTTCCAAATGGGCTTGAATTGTTTTCACCACTTTCACCTTTTCAATTCTTTGGAATAATTTCTTGACATTTTCATACCTTTTTTACAACATAACATATCTTCAGCGAATATCTTCCATTCAATTATGCTTCTGTGTAATTTATGATCCAACCCAGCTTCAAATAAAACTTTTATTTTTTCATGATAAGTAGTACCCATTTTTATAGGGATGAAATTACCCATTAAAATTAAAGACCTTTGGAATATAAGATCTCATTAGTGCTTTAACGTTTAAGATCATCATTCATAGATGGACTCCGTGATTACCACTAGGTATAGGCCACCATTAGGCCTGGTATAATTCCCTTAAAAAAGGGAAGTTAAACCCGATTGGGAAACCATTGCAAATTATATGGGCTTTTAAACAGAAGTAGAGAGTAAGGCACAAACAATGCTACTTTCACTTTTCCCCCCATTCTTTGTTTTTGTAAATATTTTCTCCTTTATGATGGTGATATCATGATTGTATGCAACTACCCAAAGCCACACTCGCTTTACAACCAGTTTAATTTTGATTCTCTGTTAATGTAAACCAGAGAAGAAATGAAACAAAGCCAATGAGGCAAATTACGGATCATGTGAGATGAGGATTCCTCACTAAAACAATTTTCTCTCCTATCGAAAGTGTCCATATGTTTTAACCCATCACTCACTTACATATTCTTATCATAAATTAATCTCTCAAGCAGCCATAGCCAATATTTCTGACTTCCCAATAGCCTTATTATGAAATTATAGATAGGTATTATGTAATGCGTAATATAAATTAAGTGTCCTGTCACGTTTCGTATTATGAGTTGGTGGTCACAACTTACCCTATAGCAGTTAGAACAGACCTGGAAATCATTTTGAGAAAATAAAAGTCACAACTTGGGCAATAACTATAATAATAACACATTTCAAGCATGCGAAAACCAATTAAAATTTAAATTTTTTCTATTTTGTTGATAAATCGACTGGTGGATGACTAAAGTTTATTCGATACTCTTTCATTAAAAATGTGTAATGATAATGATCACATTTTTCTTAACCGCGACTCTGACTCAAGTGATTAAATCACTATTAAAATTCTACACAAGTGAAAAGGTAGAGAAAGTCAACTTACTACGTTAATTTTTTAATTAAAAGTAATGCAGTATCACCAACTGTAAAGTGGATAATGTGTATGTAAACGACTTAAGATAAAAACAATTTGTTCTCATTCTTCAAATATCAAGCAATGTACGTTATTAAGTTATGCAATAAGGTATTAAAATGTTTTTCAGACTTATTAAACTTAAATGGCCTACATTCAAAGTAAAATTGATTTATTCATTAATCTCAGTTTGTTACCTTGTCCTTACTGGTCCTGGCAAAGGGCACAGGAATATCTGATGTAATTGATCAGCTTGCTCTTTATTCATTCATTCAATTGATGTCGTTTTCAATGGTACCTATCTAACTTTTCCCTACATTTGTTTACCCACTACTGATTAATTCATTACTAAAATGTTAATATGACACGATAATCAATATGAAGAATATAATATTCATTTCTCAATAGTATTATCCTTTCAAACTTTTATTGTGATAAAGTTATACTCAACACTAACAGGAGAAATTCGTATAAACTGTTGTATTTTAATTTATATTGTACTAATAATAACTATACAATTATTGCGATTTGCATTGATTAAATTAATATTTCAATGTAATGTATTGGAAAGTACATGTACATTATAATAAGAGCTGATTGATTATCCTTTTTTTTCTCATTTAATTCTTTTCACATACGGTTTGGCAAAGGTTTCTGACGATCTATATAAATTAAAAGTACACGAATGAATTATTATCATCATCATTATATAATTGTATACCTACATCATATTTGCTAAATATAAAAATATATATATTACTTGATTTGATAGTCCTCATGATTATTCCATGTAATGTTGTTTTTAAAGTATAAAATCTCCAATCGCATGGCCTTGTCAAAGTAATTATCCTTGTCAACTTCATTAATCTCTTCCAATGACATGATCCCAAATCGAATAAATGGTGCAATTTTTTCAAATACAGGAATTATCTTGCTTCTATGTACTGAATTTTTATCCTTAGAGCCTTTGAGACAATAACTGGTAAAACAACAAAATAAAATCGTTAAATTTTTTATATATTTTATGAATAAAGAAAGATAAAAATTGGTGGTATGTATGTACAGGTTGCCCCAGAAGTAACACGGCATGGAGATAATATTATCATTAACTTTGAATACTAGATTTAGTTTCCATGGTGAATTGCTGTGTTACTTCTGGGGCAACCTGTATATATATCTAATATTAGTTCTAGTGTTAATATAAATTTACTTACTAAACTGCAATCGTATACAAATCCCATTCCTCAATCTGAAGGTCATCACGAGAAAACACGTTGATCAATTGTTCAACTGTAAGACTCGTTATCAACTTTGGATTTGTTAGCAGCAACCTATTAACAATAAGACAAATGAGTCGTTAATAAATATTCATTCATACCTATACTATGTACGTATAAATAAATCTCCACATTTTATAGCAATGGAAATAAAATATACAGTCATCATATGCAACAACTAACATTGTTTAATATTTTTTTACATACCTGCACATTGCTAAAAGACTCGAGTCATCCTCAGCTAGCAAATACACATTTATAAATTTACCCATCATTTCAGGAGACTCTGGGGTAATTTTTGCATAAAGAAAATACGGAATCCTTGGAATTTGAAATGCAACAGAGAGTTCTATGATTCTGTCAACGTTGCATGAACTGTCAAGATCCTTTCCACGACTATCAGAATGAAGAAGCTATAGAATATTAAACACAATAATAATTACTAATAAATCCTATTTAATGATGAAATATCAAATAATTAGATTTTAGATCATAAATTTTTTTTTTACATAAAGGTTTACTCATTATTACCTCCCAAAAGTACACGATATCATCTTCTGATTCGAATATTAGTTGGCGAACGCCTTCTTGAATTTGTTCAAAAGTCTTCGTCTTTGATTGATATCCAATTTGTAGATGAAGAACAAGAATTATTGGGTTGATGTAAAGCTGAATATTAGTTGTTGTTGTTGTTGTTGAAGAATTTTCAGGTGATATTATGCAAAATTCAAATGACTGTCCTAACTGAGGATTGAATGGCTCACAGTTCTTAAAGATGACATTTTTTAAAACGTTGCTGTTCATGTCTCGAAAATATTGTTGTAGCTGGACACAGAAAAAGTCATTTCTTGAGTTATCGGGCACTCGAAGTCTTGGATGGTCATCAAAATGTAGAATACGCTTTGTGTACTTGGGATTCTTGTATGAAGGTGTTGTTTGCTCTCCAATATAAATATTGTCATTTGTAAGGTCTGTGATTTCTCTCTCCAGATGCCAACTATAGAATAATTATATAGATAATTCAATAATATGATATAATGTAATATATAAATATCTTAAAATTATATTTAATTATAGTTTAAATCGTATACGAATACACGCGTACTTACGTTTTATATCTAATTATATCATCATTTTTCAAAAGTTCATTGTCCAATTCACTGAAATAATCTTGTATTTTCTCATTCCAATCTGCTGATTTCTTAACAAGAGCATATTTTCCATACCTATAAAAAAAACAAACAAAAACAGCATCAAACATTTTTTTTTCATACAAAGTATTTCGTTTGATGTTGATGATAATAAAAGTATATTTTAGTATTATTATCTATGATTAAAAACTTTTCAGTAATTGATACCTTAGTATGTGTAATAGGCAGCAATGCTGAATTAGTTTAATTATAGGACAATCAGACATAATATAAACATCGTTGACGATGAAAACCAGATCCTCGATTTCCTTAATTGTTTGAAGAGATGTCAGTATCAACAAAGCAATAACAGTTTTATTGATAGCTTCTTGCGGATATCCTCTGATAAACTCGATAATTCGCATCTTGTCTTCGATAGGTTTACCAGTGTGAAGGAACTGAAATGAGCATTAAATACGATATATTTTCATTTTCATCCATTTCATACAGCTCAACATAAATTAGTATACATACATACTTGATAAATAAATTACTATTATTTTTTACCTCTAAAATATACATCATGGTATGTTTGGTTGTTTTATTATGCAGTAGACTGAGAGAATCTCCATTTAGTATATTATGTTGTGACGATTGCTTCAGCAAATGCCACATTTCCAGCACTTCACGGTTTATCGGAAATGAAAAGTCATTATGACAAAGTGTCAGATTTGAAACTGAAGATTTTGCATACGAGGACGCAAAAAGTGACATCAAATTCATTCCATCTTCATCCTTACTGCCATAGCTTGTAGACTTTTGTAGTTGTTTTTGACTGTTGTTTGACATTTGAATAACAGTAGGCACACCTCCAGGTTTACTTTTCGTGAGTACTTGAAGCGATAATGATGATGATGATTGATGATGTACACCTGAGGATGATGATAAATCGTCGTCCTTTAGTAGTGCCGATTTAACAGAGCTGGCATGACCAATAGACACTTCTTCAACTGCCTTCTTTGATTTCTTCTGAAAATGTATAACACAACATGTTTTTTTATATATCAAATATACATATTATGCTATTGGTTTTTGGTTAGCTTTTTAAAAAACAAAAAATATAAGTTTGAAATTTTCAATACAAAAAAAGTCACATATTAATTATTAATTTGTATGCAATCATACCTTAAGTTGATCTTTTTCCACATCATCTTTGTCCACCAATATTTGCCTCTTTAGAGTAGTTTCTGACATGCTGACAGGCGCTTCAAAATTAGATGAGGGCTGGTAAGTTTCTGATGACATTTGAGTAATTCTAGTATTTGGTTTAAGTAGTTTACGATTAGTAGTAGTAGGAGTACCAACAGGTTGCTCCATTGTCAATACAGGTGGTATATCTAAAACCACTTCATTTTCACTTGAGTTTTTCAAGTTGATATCATTCAAGTTATCATCATCATCATCGACATTTTCTTCTAAATTCAATGTTGAAACATAACTAGATGAAGGAGATGGTATTTGTTGATTCTGATGTTGATGTTGTTGAAAATCTGTATATTCTTCTTCTTTAGTACCTACATGATATGGTTTAGTTTGTTTGTTCTGTACAGTAGTACCACTTGATTTACTATTATTTCCTTTCCTGTTTCGTCCTGACATTATGATGTTGTTACTGTCAGGTTGAATAAGTTCTTTTTGTATAACTGATACTAAAGGGTTTGAAAAATGATATTTGTCTACAGTATTCGCTTGTAATTTGTTTGTAAATTCTAAACTACATTCACTGGCTTCATAACATGACGAATCACTTTCTGTTATGCTATTATGTTCACTGGAAACAGAATCACTATCTGTCTGATCTACACTGCTTGAATCTTCCTCTTCTGATTCTGACGAGTCCTCCACAATATCACGGTTTTTAGAAGAATCTTGATTTAAAATGTTTTGAGATGTTTCTCCTATTAAATTAATTACTGGTGTTACTGTAGGCGGTTTTATATGTAGTTCATTTGCTAAATATGCTGCTTTTCTTAATTCCAATTTTTTCAATAGATTTTTTGATATTTTCCAAACTGTAATTGGTATTCCATCTTCAGTACATGGTATTGGAAGCTCTCGAACACAACCTTTGTATAAATTCAAATGTACCCAAAAATACGAAGCGTGACAAAATGTATTACCACAACCTCCACAAATTAAGTAACGATGAAACTTTCCAATATGATCAGTTTTTTGTTTCTTTGTTCTGAATCGCTTTGTGCAAATACCATTTAAAGTCAAAGTGTCACAACATAACGGTAAGTCTTTTTCCTTTTCAATGTCTAAAATTTTCCGTTTTTTTCGAGTCACACATGAAGATTTTTTTGGCATGATAAGAAATTAGTACTTATCTGCTTTCCTGAAAACAGTATTACTTTTCTCAATTTCATTATGATTTAATAAAGGCTATAACTATAACTTAATTGTTCTATTACAAAATTAGCACTGAATATACTTTAACTGTTATATGTCCCGCTTGATACTCTACGGTGATGATGATGATGCTATAGAATTATGATTTTACCTGCGGTACTTCCTATATATACTGTTATGCACAGGTATAAATCCCTGACTTTCAAACGATACACAGAGGTGCAAAATTGTCTAATTGAAAATTCACATGCCATATATGTACCTATTTGATATTATTGGCATCTGCGCTTATTATTTTCAATATGTTGGGGTTTAAATGCTAACGATAATAATAAATGACTTTGTAGTAAAGTTGATTGAGATTTGGTTAAAATGAAAATGACGAAATGAACGTATGAAATAGCTTTTTTTTATGTGATTTGGAGTAGGTATGTATGATATACGATGAAGATTGCATATAGGTATTTACCTAAGTAAGTAAGTATGAATATATTTTGTTTAGTAAACCAACAAGTTTTTTTTACAAGAAATACATATAAGTAAGTACATAATATTGCCAAAAATAATTTGCTCGTAATGAAACTTTTAATTAATTGTATATATATTTAATTGTCACATTTAATTTTTTTATATTAATTTATTCACATCTTCTCAATTAAAATACCGATATAAAGTCATATTAATAATAAGCGTTATATTTTTTTCTATAATATATTTAAATGAGTTTACAAGATACATATCAAGTAGTTTTAATCATCCTGGCTTTTATATGCATTTATCCAAAACTCATCTGATTCGTCATCATCAAACATATTATTATCATCAATTTTATCAGTTTCTGATGTAGGAAGATTCGAGGCCAATTCCTGGATGTTACTTTTAATTTGAGATGGATTGTCAGCATCAGTTATTGCTTCTCTTATGTGAAGCAATTTTGCTGTTTCATTTTCTGACTTGCTTATTTTGCTCCGATTCAAGAAATGAGAGGGAGGCACAATAATAGGTTCTGTTACCCCCATTTCAGAAGTTGGCAAATTCAAATGTGAAGATGTTGATGACGTTGATGGTGCATTGTTATAGCTCACATCTTTACTTTGCGTAAGAGTACTGGTATTAGTATCTTTTAACTTTGTTGAAATCTCAGTGTCTCCTTGTTTAGTTTTTTTCGAAATCGGTCTGGATTTTTGAATGGTAATAGTAGAAGCTGATGCTGATTTTGTAGATTTCTTCTTTCGTTTTTTGCTTGGTGGTTTTTTTAGTATCGGCATATTTACAGCATGTTGCGGTTGATCATCAGATACAGTTGTTGGTTCGAGAACATTATTAATTATCACAGTAGGCTGGTGCTCAAAACTTTGTAATAAATCTTCAATCTTCAGAAATTCATCATCCAGAATAATGTTAGAAAATTGCAGCAAGCTAACCCCATCGTGGTTCTTTTTCTTCATAAAAATCATATCATTCCATGTTGGAAGACGAAGATCATTTTGTGTAAACTCATTTGTTGATGCGATGCAGATCACATTTTGTTCTGATATTCTGATTGTTGCAGATCCACTTTCAAAGTTCACAGTAGGCTGTTTGCAAATAAAAAAACAAACAAAACAAATAAATTGTAATTATGTAATCATCATTAGTACTATTACGTTAAAATATAGTTGCATAATTTAAAGATAATTATATTTACAAAAAGTTTTATTTTCGAAATGACATTTAAAAAAATTACTAATACTTACGTTTTTTAGAGCCATACATGTACCAACTAAAGTATGTTGCTTGAAGACTGACAAATAATCGTCGTCGAGTATGGCTTTCATAGACCCTGTAGAATCTGTAATCATTATGCAATTTCCTCCTGTAATCAAGTTTTTCGCGACAGCAATCAAAATTAACGGGATCTTGATGGATTTACTCGTTTTGGCTGCGTTTTCTTGAATCCATTGAATTGTGATAACTGGTTGTTTCTTTAGTTGTTGTTGATGTTGTTGATTAGAAGCTCCTTCCATTATCGGCTTATAAAAAGTGGTAAATCCTACAGCATTACGTAACGTTTGCCATGTGCTTTCATGAATTTTTAAAGCAGATACAGTTTCAATTTTTGTCACATTATCAGATTTTTTTACATTAAAATTTAAAGTTGTTTGTTTTATCTTGCTTCCGACTTTCTTTAAGCTTTTTGTTTGGGGATCATTTGGTTTATTTTTATGAATCTTGAACTCTAAATTTTTATCTGACTCGATAAAAACTGGATGAATATTTATAGGAGGATCTTCTAAAATAGGTTTTGGGATGGTAAGGGATGATGGTGCTCCTGTTGTAATCAATGGAGGAAGAGATGGTTGTGTAGATGGTGGTATGACGGGAAGAGATTCCTTCTTGTTTATAGTCTTGGTGTTGTCAGAAACTTGAGGTAACTTTCTTGAAGTAATTTTGGAAGACGTCGGGTGGTCATCATCATAACATGTGCGTTGTTGATGATCTGAAGGTACAGACACTTTTTGTTGTTGTCCCTGTACATTAATAATTAAACATGTTTTACGATGGAATTATGAAAATTCGTGGCTCTCACTTACATATTTAATTCAATTGTACTACAACATTATGAAAATTATGCGTAAATTCTTACTGCATGTTTCTGAATTTCATCCTTCTTACGATCCTTCACGATAACATCTTGTTGAATAGAAGTAGAAGCTTTTGGAATAAATTCACTTTCGTCAATAGCCATCATGATAGCGTCATAATCATCTGACACCTCTTCTTGAGTTTCTTGATTATTTGGAGTTGCCGGAACAAGGTTTTTATCTATCGATTTCAAAAAGAATACATACCGATTAATTATACTCATACCTATTTACTATTACCAAATTCAACATTCAATACAATATAGGTCTAAACGAAGACTCATAAATATTATGCAAATTGAATAATTTACCTTCATTAGAAGAAGATAATTTTTCTGTTTTCTGTGTACTCATGTTGCGTTGAAGTGTATTTTAGAACTTTACTGTTTTAACAAACAGAAAACTTATTTACACTTTTAGTAATTTAACTATTAAAAAAGAGAAGGAGTGAGACTAATGGTCATGAAGACTTTAACACATACTTGCTTATTAATAATAATGATGATGCCTGTTGTTGCTCTCACATATTTTGATAATGCTGGCTGATGATTTGTATTCATGTTGATGCTGTTATGAATTCATTTAGGTGGTCAGGTGTATGTATGCAATCTATTCTATGTATGCATACAATAACAATATTTCTAGCCGCCATGAAGAGTCAAAATACGTTGTGTAATAATGTAAAGATGCGTTGTATGAAAAAATAGTACGATGATGATGATGATGATGATGATAAACAGTAAATAAATAAATATCAATATTATTATCAAAAAATCAGTTATGAATTCAAGTGACCATCATTAGTTAAAAAATTATTATATGTTTCATCTTTAAATTAAAGTCGCTGCATTATTATTAGTAGTATGTATAAATATGTACAAATTATATCGTTTTATTATTATTAGTTATAATACATTTAAAGTTTACAGTATACATACATAGGTACAACAAAAAAGTTTAACAGGAAGCGTATGCGTTTCGTATTCCTGCTTCAATTATACTGAAGAAAACTACAGATTTATTATTAGCTGTACTGGATTTTTCAATCAAAGCCTTACGAATAACTTGTGGAATAAATAGTACATGAGTTTTCGTACTGGAATCATTTTTTGATACTACTTTTAAATCCCTATTAAGCTGTTCTATCGACAAGTATATGATGGTATTTGGAATATATTTCCAATTGTCTCCCAAAAACTCAACCATTGATGCCTGTCCATCTTTTACAAATGATGTTGTAATGTTATTTGTAACAACTACTGCTACGTTATATTTTGCAGCAAGTGAATGTAAAACCTGACCAATTTCATAAAACTCTCGAGTTCTACCATCGAATCCTGCATCAATAGTGTAAAGCGGATAAGCAATGCTATCTAATACGACAAGTTTGATTTTTGGATTGGTTTTTAAATATTTATCTAATGCTTTCAAGTATTTTTTCAAATCCTGCAGACTTTTACATTTGATAACGTGAATTCTATTCATAAGCATATCTGGAGTAAGAGACATTCCTTTTGAACTAGACAGACATTCGTTTTTAGAAAATTCTTGTAACAAAGCCTTACTCATATCACGAAGTCGATTTACTGAAAATGAACTCTCTGTGTCTATATACAAAGATTCTTTGCGTACTGATTCATCGTCATCATCATCAATTACATGATTTCTTTGCACATTCAAACAAAGCTGTAGACACAATGTAGATTTACCCGTGCCTACATCTCCATAAATCGTTGTTAATTTCCCTAATTGGATTCCACCATCAATAAATTTATCTAACAAATCTACTGATGTACTTATGTAATTATTTTCCAATGGATTCGAATTCATCTTTAATAACAGTTCTTTTGCAGAAATTCCACCAACAACTTTGCATTTATTGTCTTTTGGATTGTCACATGATGTAGATGTCGATGGCGTCATCCCTTAATAAATGAAAGAGAAAAAAGAAAAAAGCATGTTATTAAAGATTTGTTTTACGTAATAATAAGAATACATAAGCTCCCAAAACATAATGCATAAACGGATAATATGTATATATTATTTGATATTATGTTTTGTTTCATACAATATACTGAAGATATATCCATTCCATGTGATTTCGAACTTAAATCCAGTAATTCTTTAGGGGACATTTTCACTAGGCTCTTCTCCGCGTCCTTTTTACAATGATGATCACGATGTTGAGGAATAGGATGATCAATAATCTTGTTTGTCCCGTCCATGTCTTCACTTTTGCTCCCAAGTCTTTGCACTAAGGCTTTATCTTCTTTTGATGACATGATTGTTTGAACTATGAAACATTACACGAAAAAAATATATTATATTTAATACATTTAAATATATATTTACATGGACAATGTGATTTTGACCTACTAATAATATGAATAACTCGAGTCATAATATATTACTGCTACAGATAACAAAAATAAATCATTATAATTATTGATATTACATTCTTCATGAGATATAGTGTCGTAACGGTAAAGTATGATTGGAACAATGGCATTATTACTACCAATAATATCATACTCAAGTGTATCCCTGTCGTCACGAAAATCGGGTTTCCAAATAACTCTAATAATGATAACAATTTGACCATCACCACACGAAACTTGGAACAGATCAAACACCTCACTCCTTTCCAAGAAAAACTCCAACAGATTTTTAGTTGTAAATCCAGGAATGTTTCCATTTTTTGTGATGTAATATCCAGGCTCCATTGGTTTACCAAATTCAAACAATTTGTTGGCATTTCGGTTGTGGTCATCATCATCCAGTAGATGCATCTTCCAAATTTCCGTGTCTTGAATAGAAACATCACACCATTTGCAATTTCTTTCCATGATGATACGATTTTGTCTATTAAGTTTGGTTTTTAGTAACTGAAAAACAAAAAGAAAATCAAAGATTAAATTATTTTCCTTTTTAAAGTAGGTGTGTATTAAAATAATACGATGGATTTTTATGGGTTGGAGTAAATGAACATATATGGTTGGAATTCGGGGAGGTTGACAAAAAAACATGATTCTGAGTGTGTTATCATTAAACCTAACCGTCAAACCTAACCTTTCTCAACCTCCTCCCCGAGGGATAAGGGGTAAAATGAGACATCCTAAAAATTCCGGACCGATCTTGACAAGTAGTACATCATTTTGTTTTTTGGTTTTTATCTCCCAATAATAAGGGGAGACACTCTCAATTTGTAACTGAATGAGACTTACTTAGGGGAAATATTTTGTGCTATCTTTTGACATATCTGGCACCCCTCAAATTCCGACCATATGTCCATCTACCACAACCTTTTAATGTGTACAAACGGTATTTAAGAAAAAACGACAAAAAGTTAAAAAATGTCAACAGTATATAATCATAAACACAAAAAATATCATATCACATTCTCACCTTTTTTATAATCGAAGGTGGTCTACACAAATTATAGTTCGTACGTCACGTTCTACGAAAGAGTACAGTAATTATAGTTAAATTTGATCAAAAGTAAACAGTAAACCTATAAAAAGGATTTATTCTCTAGTCCAAACAATAAATTACATAAACAGCAGTTACAATTAGTTATGTAAGTATGTTTGTAAGCTTACAAAAAGAATGAAAACTTAAAAAATTAAAATTTAGTTAATGTATGAATGATTTACTATATTCGTTCTAACTTTGCCAAATCCAAAAACAACCATGTGATATATATTTTTTTTGGTTCTATAATGTATCAAATAATGCAGCTAAAAACAACCATCTCAGCTCTTTGATAATTTTTCATGTTATGATGTATACGTGGAATATGTATCACAGTGCTCCATCTTTTTTATACAGACCCATTACAGATATAGCGGCGAATACAAACAACAAAAAATTTTACGATGTTGATGCTGATGATGGTAAGAATGCTATGCAAGTACAAGAGTGGTGTAGTAAATAAATAAGTATAGGAGCATAATATGCTTTTATGTACACAAACAAGCATAGGTAATAACAAGTAACTGAGAACTAAATGTGGATGGGATGCAACGATTGACTTAATTTGCATATGAAAAAATGTACATACGTTATTTTTGGGATCGGATTTCACAGTTTCACAGACCTTTCTCTCTTACATCTACAGCATCATCATAATAACAAAAATAATATTTTTAAAAGAATTCTGAACTACATCAAATTAAATTACCTAATCAATTTTACACAATTAGAAGAAAACTATAAGAGTTATCTAGTAAATATACATATATATATACTATTAAATAATGAAAAGTGCTATTCAGTGTTTTAAATTGTGTGTTTCTTTATAGACTAACATTATTAATTTAAAATATTGATAACTATTTTCCATTAACTGTGAAAAAAAATAATAGTGTGCAAATATATTTTTTTTTTGCAACCATTATGGATAGTATAAATATACGTACAATCACCACCACCAATACCACCTCCACGATACATAAATCTGGTAATAATGATGATGACGATGTTTCTTCGAATGGAACATGGGATATTGAAGATTTCAAAAAAAATCCTCAGCTCTATCGATGGTCGAATGTTCATAAAGGGTTTTGTTTGAAAAATGAAGAGTCGACAAAAACAAACACAAGGAAAACAGCGACAAAAAGAAAATCATCAAGAGAAATGTCCATTTCTGAACAACAAGGAAAAGAATCTGACGATGATAATAATATAGATGGAGGTGAACAGAATACAACAGGAAATCAGTGTCATCAAAGGACACTACGCTCTACAATAAAATATCCTGTTGTAAAATCAGCAAAAAAGAAAAAAATACAACGACCACCGACGCCAGCAGCTAATAATATGGTTCCTTCTTCTTCACATTTTCCCTTACCATCATCGTCAATAATTGGTACTAAAAGTAAAAAAAGAAAGAAACCTTCAAAAGACTTTAATTGTTCAGAAACAACATCAACAACACTTCAAAACGTCACGACAAACGAGCCTCGACGTCTTCGTTCCAACAAGGAACCTCGATTAGTATCATCATTAGTAGAAGAGGAAAAAACCATCATCAGCAGCAGCAGATCGACTACATCTTCAACTGTTTCCAATCACAAAGACAAACAACAACAACAACAACGAAAAAAGAGGCAGATTCGTAATAAAAACAATAAAAATTACAGACACAACAAGGAAGAGGGAAATGGTGATAATATGATGAATGATGCCCGGAGTAGTGATAACGATAATTCTAGACCAGTATCGTCAGTTGCATTAGGAGGATTCGAAGAAAGTTCTTCTGTAGCAGTAGATTCAACAGCAGGAAATATTGAAGAAGAACGTTCTTCATCCCGCCATCAAACGAGGAGTAGTAATAAAAAGAAATTACTTTCTGAAGATCCTTTTGAAATTGACGAATACGATGAATCCGTTGAATCTGAAAGTGAAAATGATAAAATACTCCTTCAAAAAGTCGGTTATTCTAAACTTAGACATAAAAAGGTTTCAAAAGCCAGAATTGTACTATTTAAGGATGACACAAAAGGGTTCCCAATCATGAAAGAAAAAGCAAAGGAAATAACGAGAGTGGGAGCTTTCCGTAAAAATAGACTAATCCGGGAAGGTTATCTAAAGCACAATTTGTTAGATTTTAAACATGTCAACTTTAAATGGCAAAATGAACATCGAGAATTAAAACATGGATCAGATATGAATGGTTGCAAACTTATTATCCAGTTTCAAGAAATTACAAAGATCTGTAAAGGTGTTTTTTATGTCAACTATCTCCAATCTCCCAAAGACGACGATAAAATTCCATCATCAATGAAGGAATTAAGTTTACAAGAGATAACAGATTTTTATGACAAAATGTTTGGATGGTAAGAATATTTTGAAACTTTTATAAATATTATTACGCAAATATTGAATACATACATCTAAAATTATGTAGGTAAATCTTATACAACATATGGTTAATTAACACACTTAATTAAACTTTTGTCATTTTATTTCTTATTTTTTCTTATTAGCCGTGACAGTGAAACGTTTATAGTCAACTTTTTCGAGTTGATGGAGAAATTACCTGGATTTTCAAGACGAAATCAAACACAATTAATTCTGCCATACTTTAGAGAATTTGAAACCATCGAAATGGACGAAGATGAAAAACGAACTGGGCTGCGGTTGGCTGGACTGTATAGTCCGTTGATTGAAGTATGTAAACATCGTTTAGGAAGTCGTAAAAAGATAGATGGTGTCACCACTCCAATGACTACGCTGGGATTTCCGGGTTCACCAATTACACCTACATCTCTTAATCAGGGGCCAGCGATGGGTCTTTTACATCAAATAAAATTTGGAAGAGACAAGACATGGTTAATCTCACCACCAAGATATATGGAAAAGATTCAGAAAAAAATCAAAACCATATTACGAGAGAAGCTGTTGGATTCATCTCATCCATTGATGCAAAATCCATTAAATTGTATTTTAAATCATGGTTCTGTAAGTTTTTTTTATATATTTTAATTGATATATATTACCAATTTTATACTACTAACTTGTTTTATACTTGCATGAATTTATATATTCAATCCGTCTTATTTTATTTCATTTTCTTAAAAGGTCATGTTGGGACCCAAGTTTTTTACAAAATACAAAATTCCTTTTACGATTGTGACTCAAAGTGCAGGAGAAATTATGATGATTGCTAGCAGAGCTGTATATTCTGGGTTAAACCATGGAATGGTGAGTGATTATAACGAAATATTATTTACTCAAGTATATAAATAACGATATTTAAAAAAAAATTAAAATATAATCTTAAAATTATCATCCCTTCCATCCCCCTTCACTAACCAATTCCTCACACACACGACAAACATCCCATCTAAAAAATAATGACCGAACCCCTGAAGTATCATCTAAAGTATCATGAACCATGAACCTCATCATTGTAACACCATCTCTTATATTTTTTTTCCCATAAACTCTAAACAATCCACAAATCACATACTCAAAAATAACACTCTCGCTCTCCCCAACAAACATCCATATCTTGAACCCTCCAATCAACCCCACACTCAGCAACGAACAATTTTACTTATCCGACCAACCTCCCATCCATATTTTCAGTAACCAACGACTCCTCCTCATCAATTCCCAAACGATTCCATTATCAGTAACCATACATAACCCGCTCTTCAAGCAACTAACCCGCACGAAATCTTGTCACACTCCCAAAAAAACAACACGAAATCTACTCCCAAAAACAACACAAATCCCACTCCCAAAAACAACACAAATCACACTCCCAAAAACAACAACACAAAATCCCACTCCCAAAAACAACACAAATCACACTCCCAAAAACAACAACACAAAATCCCACTCCCAGACCTCTCACAAAATCCACTCCCAAAAACAACAACACAAAATCCCACTCCCAGACCTCTCACGAAATCCACTCCCAAAAAAACAACACAAAATCCCACTCCCAGACCTCTCACAAAATCCACTCCCAAAAAAACAACACAAAATCCCACTCCCAGACCTCTCACAAAATCCACTCCCAAAAAAAAACAACAACAATAACCAAATTATTTATCAAAAACCAATCCAGTTATACCCGCTGCTATAAATACGAGATATGTGATATAACAATCCTAAACTTGTCAAGTAAATACTCAACACTCGTCACATGACTAATAATAATAATAAGAATAACAAATATATAAAATGTGTATACTTTTTAATCAGAATTGTTATGATTATATATTTTTTTTTCTCTTTTCTTTTCTTTAATTTACAAAAAAAATAAAACAAACACGAAAAAACTAGAATGGAACTGAGCAAGTCGGGATAATTGGACCGGATTTTCATATTACATATAACGAAGGACAAGCCATCAATCAATGTGAATGTGAGATTGGAACACCGAAATCTCAAGGAATCAAAACGAGTAATCCTGGACCTAAATTTACATTGAACCCTGGGGAAATTAAAATACTTCTACGAAAATCTGAAGAATGGGTAAAAGAGTCGAGATCTAAATTTGCACATTTGCTTGTTTCTACAACCAGAAGGAAATCGTAAGTGCAATGAATTTTTTTTAAAGAAATCTACTTATATCAAGGAAATAAGTACATCTACATTTATTATCTTTTTGTATTGTTAATTTTTGGTTTATTACCTTCTCATTGTTATAAAGGAAAAAATCTCCTCGGGTTCACAAGTGTGAATATTGTGGTGCAGGATTTGCAACTTCAAAAGCAAGGGATAATCACGAAGATAGAAAAAAATGTAACAGAAAATGCAAGATAGCAAGTTGCAAAAAGAGTAAAGAGAGCATGTCTGTTAGAGATATGTTGAACCACATCAAGTAAGTTTTTTATACATCACATTCATATATTTTTTAATAAAAAATATTATTACGAAAGTATAAAATTATCTTCCCAATGTTTTAACAAATCATATTTCTTTTTTTTAAATCAAATTATAGACATAATCATGCAAATCAAGCAGATCTGATTGAACAACTTCAAAAGGAGGAAGATGAAGAGATCCTTGCACGAATTAAGACCAGACGTGCAAAGGAAGAAGCTAATAAGAAAAAAGTCCAAAAATTAAAAGATAAAAACAATAAAAAGGAGAATGTTTTTAAGACTACGAAAACACAAACAGAATCTGACAGAAATGATAGAGGAAAAACATCTTCAACGTCCACGTCCATTAAAACTAGTAAAAACCGTCAAAATGAAAGATGACACAATATTATATACATTTAATTACTCTGCGTTAAACATGATTGCTAAAAGGTATATGAATTTGACCGTGAGGTAATTTTTAAGAAAAAAACCTGTTAATCTTATCTATTAACAGCAGTGTGACCTACTTTTCGTAATGAATTTTGTATCATTTTTTTTTAAGTAAAAGAAAAATGAATTTATTTTAGTTAAATGTAATGATAAATATAGCTAATATAAGCATTTTGTCATAATTATATTATGTTTAAATAGGTAAATATGCTTAAACCATCGTGTTATGAGATACCTATGAATTAAGAGCTTTTACATGATTATATCATGCGTGTTGCATTGCAATAATATGAACTTTGATTGTTATATTTAATTATGGCATTATTAATATTAATTTGATGAGAATATACCCATATGATTTTGTTTATGCTACTGACTAGATTGTTAAGAGAAAAAAAAGAAAGGAAATTCCATTATGCAATAGAAAATGTATTCAATATAATATTGTAAGTTTACAGAATAAAATATAAATATGTGATATTTATTCTCATATGTAACAGCACTATTTTATATATCCATAAAGATTACATTTTCGTAACTTGAAATAATTAACCATCAAAGTCAAAAGATTGTTTAAAAAAAGAATTATTTTTAGTATTATTGATATTAATAGCTATAATTACAAATAATATTTAAGACATACAGTTGTAAAAAAAAAACATTAACGGAAAAGGCGACGAGAAACATGATATGAGCGTACACGACCGTTATTATTGCGACTGTTTTGTCCAGTTATATAAGTAGAATAAGTTGAAGATGATGATGCTTGAGTAGACGAGATTGCCGCATTAAGACTTGTGTCGTACGCCTGACAAACCTTCTTTTCAATCTTTTTAATTTGCATTAGCTTTTGCAATGGAATAGACGATGATTTACATTTTGTGACAAGAGTTTTTCTTTTATTGTACACTTTTTTCACTAAAATTGCAAGTGGCATTTTTGGAATCTCATTTTCAATTTTCAATGGTGTTCTTCTTGTCGTTGGAGTTGCATTCAAGGGACTTTGTATGACGACATGACGATGACGACGACCATCGTTTGCTGCTGGGGTTGGAATATTAGCTTCAGTGTGAATTCGAAGAAGCTTGCAATGCACCAAGTCCACTATATTCTTCGTTTCAACAGCTTTTATTGATTTCCATCGAAGAATGGTTATCAAATCTTCATTTTTATCAGTAATCTCAGTAATACGAACGGTCTTAATCGCATTCATTTCCCTCTCTTCTTGCTCTGTCACTTCTATTCTTACACCTAGTCCAACAATGTTGTCAAATCCAATCAGTAAATGCAGACCTGCACTGCTACGTATTCCAACCGTTACCTGTAATCATCAAATTTAAAGTATTGTACTTACGACGACTTTTTTACATGTTTACATATACGAGATATTCACATAGACACATATCGTATATTATTACCGTTATCACGGACTTTAGTAATTAACTTAAAAAGACTAATATTGTTAACTAAATATTTATTGATTGACTTACGTTTACCAATGCGATAACTGTTCCAACAGTCAACTTATTACCAAGCATACTCATCAAAGCGAGATCCATCTTAGCTGTGATACTTCCTGTACAATCCATTAAGACGGCAGACTGTTCGACTTCATCCACGTGCTTGACCGCGACATATAAAATTGGAACTTTGCAACCGTACTTTAGCAATTCTTCAGCATACTTATGAATCCATTTTATATTTATCTTAAATGATGTGCCATCAGGAGTAAAACCAGGCATTCCGATTTCAACTGAAAGTTCGTTTAAAGCATCCATATCGATGCGGATGATTTCTCGATTTAGGTTAGCTTGACTCACGAAATTTCTTCTGGATTGTTCCAAAGATACAAACTCCTTTTTCGTACCGTCTTCTAATACCGCTGGTCGTTTCTCGAACGCTGTGTACCTCTTACGTGCCTCCACTAAAGCATGGAACGATGGAACATCCGGGAAGTATTTACATCGCTTTTTAATTGTAGAACATTCGACTCCTCCCTTAACTTCATCATCAACAGCAATCAATTGATTCTTCTCTTGTGTTGTTGTTGTTGGGTGCCTCTGCATGTCTTGAATCATCCCTCCCACCGAATTGTTGTTTTCCACCATACCACCACTATCCATTTCCAGTAACAATTTTAACAATATTCACACAAAGATTTGCTCTTCCGCTTCTATACACACACACCAAAAAAAATGATATGTAAACCACATTAGGTAAATTGAAATCACATGTTATGAAGTGATGTAAAAAACAAAAATAAACACAACTGTAAACGGAAACTAGCAATTAGAGTTAATAAAAATATAATTCATATATGGACGTATTTAAACTTGACAAGTATTTAATAAAACTTACCCAAAGCTTTCACAAGCAATAATAAAATCGAAATGTTATTAGAATTTACTGACGACGAAATTATAAAAGTACTAATTGACCCAACTAAATTCAAAATATAATCAAAAAGTACGAAAAAAAATTACAAATGCTTTGAAAAATATAGCTGCTCGTTTTAAGTTTGTGCATTGGGAAACGTGTACGAACTTGTTCATGTAACATCCCATGATGATATCAAATGTCATTCATATTATAATGCATTGGATTACGAGTGCCACAAAGCGGTGCAGTTTTGTCTGATTACAGTACAAATAGAGTAAGATGATGTATTACTGTCATCCCGTAGCATTATACCCTAGTCTGATGTCAACCTACCTATGACCGCTCCGGTACATAAAAAGTGCATTTTGTCGGAGGTAAAGGCTTGTCAATCTAAAATGCATTAAGTACACGATGTCGAAAAGGAAAATAAATAAAGAGGAGCTCCGTAGATGAAGAAATTGTATTTGCAAACTACCTACATCACTTTTAGCGAAAATAATTTCTTACAGATCATCAGAACATTTAGTAGTAATATTTAAATTAATCCTAATTTAATAACAGTTTTATTAAGATATGAAATGACGAGATTAATCATCATCATCATCATCGTCGTTACATAGAAGAATTTTTTTTATATGAATGCTGCTTTCATGCATGCTTGAGGCGAGGTCTTTTGATTTGAATCCTGGAAAACGCTCATACGTGAATTTTTATTGGAAATAGTGATGGATGATGATGATGATTAAGTTTGTATAGGGATTAATCAATGTTAATATTTTGGTTATAGAATTGTTATTTTATGTATTTAGTAGACTCAGTAGATACAGCTTGCTATATGCCTTTAGCTTTAGAACGTCTTCCTTGCTTGAGACTTTTATGTATAAACTTTTACATGACGAATACTATTACTACATATATGCATATAATATCAGATATTAAACAAATCGAAATAATTATGCAAAATCAAGACTCACTCGTAATTTCAAAATACACATAAACGAATTTTTTGTTGCAAAATGCAAATCAATAGAAGCATGTAATGAAAAGCATACGTACTACCAAAAACTAACACAAATACAAACTCAACAAGAAGAGCATAAAATACGATTCATGCTCGAGCTACAAACGATTTCTTCAAAGATCTGTAACATAAACCAACCAGGAGCATATATTATCAGCATAGTACATTCTCTTCTGTAACCAGTATTGAATTAGTATCATCATCAGTTGAGAATAATCAAGAGAGAAAGCATGTTATTATTGTTACGTATACATCTGTGCTAAAATAGTTTCAAAACAAAAAATTAAATTGCTTGATAGTTTTTAACAGATAAAAAAGTGTTTAATTTGTTCAAAAATAAATTGACATAAGGAACTATATTATTATTACAATAATCAGATAACATGGATAAGAAAAAGGCAGGATGTGTTAGTGAAAACGAGATCATGGTTGAAAACAATAGTTCAACCATTCCCGAACAATTTCCAAAATCAGATGATGATAGTCTATTCCAACCGGTTCGTGTTAAAAAAAAGATCAAAAAATGTGTAAAAAAACAACCAGAATTATCTTTGCTTTCTCAACAAAAAAAAGTGAAATCTCAAAAGCAGTTTTCAGTAACTTGTGATGAATCAACTCAACACACTGGCCATATTAACGATGACATGGAACGTAGACCATCAAATTCAAACAGGGCGATCATCATCAGTAGCAGTGACAAAAGAAAATATCACAAAACAACACCAGTTTTAAGATCATCTATAATGCCGACACCAACTACAAATAGTGATAACAACGAAGGAGACCAAATGGTCTCTTCAACAGAACAACAACAACAAACTATTGTTCCAGTATTTTTAAAAGAGCCAACATTTCTATCAATTGATGATATTGATCAAGAGTTTGAAAGGTCTAAGACAGTAAGACGGCATTATAATAATATTTTACATGGTGAGAAACGTGCTTTAAAGAAACAATTTAACTCGCCATTAGCCATGCCAGCTTCAAAAAAGGCTAAAAAAATGTTAAATGATCATAAAAAGTCTAACAAGAAGTCTGCAGCAAATCTTCCAAAAATCTCAACCTCTTCATTACAACAACCACAACAAAACCAAGATGACACGGCAGAAGAGTTGGAAAGTGTACCTTTTCAGGATATATCTATAACTGATAAGGAGAATCAAGAGTCTGACAAAATAAACGTAAGTTTATACTAATTTTTTTCTTCAACTATAATACGATAAATTGTCATATATTTATAGTACAAATTATTCATCGATACTAGTAGTCAATATTACGTTAAACATATTTCAAACTAAATTAGTGTATATCTTTTCATATGATTTTACTTATAGGAGAACCAGAAAACAAACGCAAAAACACCGGACATAGTAAATCCTTCCAGTACGCATGATGATGATTTTGATAACATCAACAACAATACTACCACTGCCATATCAATAGAAGCTGCTGCCAATGCAAACGGCGATGATGATGATAATGGTCATCCTCAACATGAGTCAACGTCCGCGTCACATTGTGTAAATGTTGACTATCAAAACGAAACATCCATCACTTCTGATGATCATGATCACCTAACTGTAGAAGAAAGGAAAATCTTAACCAGCAAAAGCAAATCATCTTTAGTAGTAGTTGATAATTGTGTTGATGATGAAGATACTGGCTCAATTGTCTTTGGCTATTCCAAAGATAGATCAAGTTTTGATGACGACGCCATCGTACAATCAAGTAATATTAGTGAACGTAATAGGGAAATTATTGATTGTTCTTCTATAAGCTTAAATGACGAAGATTCGTTGGAAAGTACCAATGAACATCATAATGACGAGAATGCTGCTTCGTATAACAGTGACATGCAAAATCGATCGATGCTGAAAAATTTAAAGAATATATCACCACGCAAGCCATCATATAGCCCTTATAAATATCCAGCCTTTTTACACCTTATAAATTGTCCGTTAATTCGATTTCCTCTAAAGAATCCATTTTTTGATCCCATCATGAAAGCAAATTTAAAAAAAGGGAAAGATTTAATGAAAGGAGAATTTCATGACATATCGCAAAAGATAGTAACAGCAAATGACGAATTTATCAAAAAAGGATTTTACAAATTCAATTTGACTGATTATCAGCCACCTAAAAACAGTAATAGATTGTATAAACTAAAGCATGGAGACATGTTCAAGGAATTTGAAATCCTGTTTGGATTATATGAAATTTTCAAAATGAATAATGACATTTATTACGTACAAACACATGCGTACAATGAAGCAGTAGAAATCTTTCCAGATTTAAAATCTTGGACAATACAAGAAATTACAGAAATGTATAATCGATTATTTCACTCGTAAGCTATTTTTTTTCTATATACCGATAACATATTATGCATAATGTACATGAATAACACGTACACATTATTTATATGCCCGAGTTGTTTTTTTACGTGACATAATATTTTGTTTTTCAGAAAATCTGGAGATAATGTCGCGATTTTTTACACCATTATCCATTCTTTGAAGAAAGATATCAGCCGTGAACGAAGAGGATTTTTGTTACCATTTATATCAATTTATGATAACGTCAGCATAAATGATGATGAGGATAACACCGGCCAACCTAACATGGATATGGAAAGTCTACCTAATCCTATCAGAAAAATTTACCCAAACAGAGGCGGACACTTTCAAAGCAAGCCTGGATTAACCTTCCCTACGTCACATTTTGATTTTCCAGGAAGTAATAATTATAACGTCTTTTCTACGAATAATATTTAGCTTTTTTTTATTTATCAAATTTAATTATGCATGTGATTTACATTATGGGTTTTTTAAATTGTCTCTTAAATAAATAATGTTCTTAATATTATAGCTCCATCTCCGTCAAAAATGGGAAAGGGAATCGGATTTAATAGCCTTCATTTATTATCATTCGGGAAGGATAAAAATTTTATCATCATACCACCGAGATATTATTAACGGTTACATTTTCTTGTTTCAAAAGAACTTGAAAGTCTTATGGATATAACAGATGCAGAGAGAGAATCAGAATGTCTCTTTCAGCATGATAACGTATGAAACGAAATACTTATTTATACCATTTGAATGCAAATGTATATTATAATGTCATGTCAGTAATGTCACATTAAAAAAAAATACTAATCAAATGCATGAATATATAATTTTTCTGTTATTACAGATCTTGATTGCTCCCTCTTTCTACAAGAGACATGATATTCCATTTTCAATTGTCAACCAAAAAGAAGGCGAACTTTTGATTTTAGCCTCTAAAGCAATTCACACTTCAATAAGTAACGGATTTGTAAGTAATAATTTTTTTTGGTATCAATTCTGATATATTCTGATATATTTTAATGATAAACTGATATAGGAATATTAATTTTAATTCAAATGTTATTTTGTTATAGAATGTATCACACACAATGGCCATCATTTTGAGCGATTTTCATCAAACAATGAATTATGGACAGTGTCAATGTGAATGTGACTTTACTGAAAATACGAATTATGATAGCGTGCAACCATGCATATATCCTGTTCCAGAAAATACAGCTAAACAGATCAGAGAAAATATATTATATTCTAAATGCTACTGGCCTATATATGGTAAAACAACACATGAAAGAGAAGCGACAATCGAGTCATTAGAAACAATTACGGGTTTTGGAGGAATATTACATGCAGAAACCCCAGCTCAGAAACAAAGGCGAGCAATTGCATCAAAAACTACTACGAACAAAGGCCGACAGATAGAAGATAGCCAACAACATCAACAACCTGACAACAACGACAATGAACCCCACGATGACCGCACACAAAGCACATGTAATAAAGTCATCAAAAATAAAAACTATCGTAATAAACCTAAACGACAAGTTGTGGATGAAGATGATTTGGAGACATTATGGAAATTGTCTGAAGTCTTACTTGGAGATCCAGACGTAGATGAAACACTTATTTCTAACAGGTAACGAATATAGTATACATAATTAATTATTTAAGTTATTTACTCAAGCAAATCAAGTATTTGAAATCAAGTACACTAATAATAATAATCAAATATATGATAATGAAAATAAAATAATATTTTAACCTTTATTGTTTTAGGGCAACGATCAAAAAGACATTCCCTTGTAAGAATTGTAAAAGATTCTTTAGTACCCAACAACAGCTAGAAGATCATACAAACAAGCAACAATGTGGAAAGTTTGTTATTTGTGAGTTTTCGGATTGTGATTTTGTTACGGATAGCCAGGATAAGTTCACTGCTCACCAAAGGTAATTAATTTTAAAAATACATGTATACTTATTATGTATGTATGTATATAACCTTGTGTGATATATCTGTAATTTCCCCTTTTTCATGTAATTTCGTTTTATTTTACAGAACTCATTTTTCACGAGCGAAAAGGATTGAATTGAAAAGGATTTATAATCTACCCGAAAACGTTCAAAAACGCAAAGAAGAAAAAATTAAAAGAAAACGGAAAAATTAATCCTGAATTAAAATATTCATAATATATGTAACCAGTGAGTGTGTGGGAGCAATAATCAACTATAAATATTTTATGACTTGATTGTGATTATAGTAAATTGAATTTTGTAGTTATCATTATCATAATCCTATTTAGTTTAATATAAATGTAATACGTATGTAGATAGTTTTACTATATAATATTATGAATTTGACGACAAAACATTATATTAAAATTAATATGGTATTGATAAACCACATGAAATACAGAGAACTATAGTCATGTAGCATAAGACATTAAATGATATCATTTTATTTTGCGTTTATAAATGTTACGTAATAAGTACATATATAATTGCTCTATAGACCATCAAATCCGTTAAAAGAAAGTATTTATTTGTTCATTTCATTCAATGGTAATCACCACAACTTGGTTTCCATCATTTGAACTGGTATTTTAACGGCATAGTATAATGACTGATTAGAAGCTGATTAAACAACCCAATGGTGTCCCCGCTATTACGTCCTCTACTGTTATTAGCACTGTTGCTGAAGTCGCTGCTGTGATAAAGAAGGGGGAGAGAAGAAGTTACTTCCGGCGTGATGACGCTTGGGTGTTGATGTGTAACTGAGTTCGCCAACTTCCCCGTTTTCATATACACTTTAAAATCAAAAGAATAGACAAAATTAGATAAGATTACGTAGTTAAAATCTCGGGTTACCTCAAAAAGAGATCACCTTTCCAAGTTGTAACAAATATAAAATGACAATCTCGAGAATTTTTAAGAATTCGAGCTCGATTCCACAATAGAATATTTATCTCCAAATATAATACGATGCATCTATGTATGTTATGTTTCCGTCATGAAGGTTGGCTTTGGCATCTGTTGCCACTGCCACATTTATACATCTCATAATACCATGTTCGTAATTTCAACTTGTTCCATCTAGTTAATATTAAAAGTGAAAGAAGAAAGTTTCCATCCCGTCTTCCAAGCCTTTTTCATTCTTTCCCATTGAACAAAAATTATACACCTAAAACATATACAATTCCCTTTGTTATATACCTGTCTGTATCTCTAGTAAACACAAATTTTTATCATCTGCCACACCACCCAGCCTTAGTCAAACATATCTCTTGGAATATGGTATAACCGGGGATTTTAATATCAAGTTTTTATAATTTAGCTTTCCCCATAGATATGAAAAGAGGAGCGCAGATGGCCAATATCAGCGGATGGATTCATAACCCAAACATATGAGTCCAACAGTCCCAACTGTCGGTTCCATTAATTCGCAAAGAGCATATGTAAGACTATTTTTCTCTTGAGATATGTAAGCCCATGGGCCTATTACAATGCAATGGGAAGAGAGAAGCTCGCCCAATCAGCACATTTTATTCCTCAAACTGTACCCAACACGACGCGACGTAGGAGAAGGGGGCCAGTTGGCAAAAAATATCCTTTTTCATCTCTCCAATTTTCTCACTTGCAATTCGAAATTTTATAGATCCTTCTATTCCTTTTCTGGTGTAAGGAATAATAAGGCTGATGGGATATGGTATGGTTGGTGGAACTATTACAATACACAAACTGCAATATGTGTGCATGCATGATTTTTGCTAACTTTTTTTTACAAGGACTGCGCTCTCTGTCTCTGGCAGAAAGAGCACAAAGGAAGGAGAGAAGGGGACCGACCACATGTGCACACATTAAAAGAAGAACACGCATTTTATTCTCGGGGATTTATTATATTTTAAAATTAAAACTTGAGACGGAAGATATGAAAAAGAAAATCCCGTGTGGAAAATTGGTGGTGGGATGCTTAGAAAACGTAATTATGCGTGAAAAAAATGCTCTCTCTATGTGTTTAACAGCTCGGGATGGAATATGGAATGACATAAATAGTTTGGAAACACATGGTCCAATGCATATAAGCTTGAGATGTGGTAGGCAGCCGGTTTTCCAATTTGCTAAAAACTACACCGGTTTTCCATTCTCATGTTTTTATGAAAGATTATTTCTCTCAAGGAGATTAATATATTGGAATAGCATGCTTACCTATCAGGTAATTTTCTTTTTTCCACTTGAAAGTCCTCCATTTCCCATTTCCGAAGCTTCGGAATGAAAAATGTCACAGGGCTCACCTGTTGATGAGCCAGGGTCAATTACTGCATGCTCATGACTTTGAATATAGCTTAGCGGGGTGTGAAAATTCAAAGAATTTATCATTTTGTTTTGTTGTAAATATTATTCTTCAAAAAGTGTAAAAGATGTAATTTTTAGATTAGGTTAACTACTTATACTTTACCTGTTTAGACAACCTCGCCAAATGAGTAACTTCCATCTGAAAGATTGGAAAACAGCACGGAAAAATGGGAGCACAAGTGGTATTAGCGGGAACGAGGTAACTTCATGAAGGGAATGATGAAACTATTCAACATGTTCAAATGGCCACTATATAGGATCAAGTCGTTTTAAGCCCAATTGTAATTACAACAAGATTAAATATTAGCCCTTATTAGCTCCTGCTCCGCCGGTGCCGCCTGGTGTAATGGATCCATTTCTTGGAGGTGAGGCAGCTCCACTACTCGAC